>JBAMCP010000852.1:0-34085 GCA_037075105.1 Lissocephala sabroskyi
GCGGGCGGGGGAGGGAACGGAACGGCGTTTGCAGTTGCGCGTCAAATCGAAGAATAATAGCCGCCTTGATTACATTCACGCCGCTTTATGACAACGAAAAACAGCCTAACGACAGCGGCGGCAGGAGCGGCAGCGGCAACAGCAGCCAACAAGGACCATAACAATGAAGGCACAGTGGTGCCGACCCGAGAGAAAAACTCCACAAAATTCAATTGCTTTTTAAGCTACTGAAATTTGAAGAGGAACAAAGATATCCAGAGAATCTTAAGAGCAGTGGGCATTGGGGACCACAGACTATTTTGTCTTGAAATAATGAGAGCTAAACTTTCAAGACTCCATAGATATCGAAATTATATTAAGCGTTCGGCTGATCTGGCAAACCGTCTAAGAAAGAACCTGGTAGATATTAAGATATCAAATATTATAACCTTTCAATTTTGGCAAACAACAACTAAGTCTTCAGGTCCCAAAAAGAGTTTGCTGGACATTCCCTTTTCCCTTGAGGTCGCTACTGAAGCTGAAACCCCAAATATAATTTACTAAAACCAATAAAATTAAATATTTTTGGTTTTCTCTTTCCAAGAAAGCAAAGTGCATTAGCTTTACCTTATAAAAATGAATTATTGAGATTGGAATAAACGAATTCGTTGTACCTCAATTTAAGATTCCCTAACCACCCACATCTTTGATTTTATAGACCCGCCAAGACCTTTCAGTAAGAAATTATTGAGATCGAGAAAACGTATTTTCTGTAGCTCAATTTAAGGTTGTAGACCCGCCGAAATCTTTTAGAAAGAAATAATTGAAATCTGGAAAACTTATCATATTCTATGGACCTCAATTTAAGATTCCTTAATAGAAATTAATGATCTAGGAAAAAAACGTATTTTCCGGGCCTCAATTTAAAATTCCTTAACAATTTTCCTTCCCTTCCTTTTTATAATTTTTCTACTCTACAATTCGAACACTGCTCGCAAGTATTCGCACCACTGTAGCGTTCTTGGATTCCCCGAAAAAAACATAAAGAAATGGAATTAAGTGGCATGCGTGGGGCCGGGGAAAGACGGCAAAGTCTGCTCCACTTGAACGGTAAGCGCATTGTAATATTGTATTTCGAGTGTTAATTGTGTGCGAACAGCAACTGAAACTTAAACTGTCCGTCTCCCCGTCTGTCTGCCTGCCTGCCTGCCAGTTTCCCAGTGATTTGAGTTGGTAAAGTGAAATTTTGCATTGGTTATGCCGAGCGTAAGTGGAACCAAAGTGAATTTACACGGGCTTTCCCACCTCAGTAGTCTGAAGGCGGCGTCGTGATGACAACTGAAATGCGATGGCTGCTGCTGATCTTGGCCACTCTAAGCATCGCCATTCTCCCCTCGGACTCATCGAAAGGCGTGGACGCGCGCATCGAACGCTTCAATTTCATGGCCCAAGTCTACGTCTCGAAATTCGTGTGCTCAGGCACTTTAATCAGCGCCCGCTACGTCCTGACCGTGGCCCATTGCTTCTTGCCGCGCATCAAGCCCGCCGACATCACCGTGCGCGTCGGCGAATCCCAAATCCTGCAAAACCACAAGGGACTCGCTATCTTCGCCTACAAGCGCCACCCCGACTACAAGCCCCTGACCATGGAGAACGATCTGGCGCTGGTGCGCATGATCCAGCCGATTATGTACTCGAATCGGGTTGGCTATTTGCCGGTTTGCAGCAAGGCCATTTCGCACAGCACTAATACGGCTGTGGTTGTGGGCTGGAATCAGCGGAAGACGAACCAAATGCTGGTTAATCAGACGGTAATTCTGATGGACTTTAAGGAGTGCCGGGAGCATCTGATCGCAGAGCAGTCGAGCTCGGGGGCAGATGTGCTGTGCGGCTACTTGAAAGGCGTCCCGAATATTTGCAACGGGTATTCGGGGGCTCCGTTGATAATTAAGAACGAAGTTTGTGCGGTGGCCGCGGCGTTTACCAGTTGCGAGGATAATAAAAATCCCGCTGTCTTTACGAATGTCTATCATCATTTGGATTTCATATCGCGAACTGTTCTCGAGCTCGATTTTAAGGCCAAAGTCAAGCCGAGCAAGGGCAAAGCGTAAAAAACAAACCGATACTTACCCCATTTTGGGTGTAGGGTAGAAAACTTCAGACTCACCTGAAAGCAAATAAAAATGGAATGAGCAAAATTTAATGGAAAAAATCACAAACAACAAATGCGGCAGCATTGAAATTCTTTAGCTTGCTTTTATTTATAAGGCAAATCAATTTACCCCCAACAAAAGACGACCCTTTCCGGGTGGCTTTTCGAAAATCACAGCACATAACCCATTAACCCCATGTTGCCGGTTTTATTCCAAGATGGGGCCAAGGGTCCCCCCAACCCAACTATGCATGTGAAATGAACGGCGACAGAAGAAACCGTCGCCGCCGCCGCGTCGTCCCACTACATTTACATAATGAATTCATATGTTTAATAAAATCTACACGTGAATATGAATATGCGACGGCTGGAGGGTCGGGGCAGGCGCATGAATGCAAGACAAGACCGCGCGCACAAAAGCAGGCAAAGCCAACAGAAAAGGGCGATGGGCGCCCATTTTTATACCCTCTACCCAAATCCACAAGGGTATATCAGTTGATGCGAATATATGAAGCATTCAGTTGCCTCAAGTCCATCAAAATGAACTACATTTTGTCAAGACTAGTAAGTAAAAGGTTTGGCTTTCTATATCTTTCAATAGATCGAGCAAGACAACCTCGATGATTTTAGATTCTGCCTCTTTTGCCTCTTTTTTGGTGGCACTGACCTTTGGTTTTCATGTCGTTATATCTGCTGGTGGTGTGAGGATTTAATTACAAAAGACACGATTGTCCGTTTAAACTAATTAATTAATCGGCAAAAACACACACACAAGTTTACACACATTCACATGACTTGCACTTTCCGACAGTGAGAAACTGCCGGAACCCTGGACCGGCCGTTCTTTTATTCACTTCAGGTGCTGAGCGATCAAAGCTTTTAAGCTTTTAGTTGAGAAAAAAGCTTTGCTCACAGATCGAGAGAGCCGACGGATTGGAGTGTGAAAGCTTAATGGAAAGACTGACAGGTCGTGAGACAGACAGACAATTGACAAACAGATGGGCAGCTGAACAAACAGGCAGATGAAGTAAGTGGTCAATTAAATAGAGAGACAAAAGAGCGGAAGATCAGACGGACAAAGCCGGAGAAAAGGGAGATAATGTAAACAGATCGGTGGACAGGCAGGTGGGTGGACGGACAGATGAATAGATGGACAAACTCTGACCATTTGATGTGGAAACAGAGGATCGGAGCTAACTGACGGACAGGCAGTTCTGCGGGAAGACAGAAAGGCAAACAGATCAGGAGACGGTGGATTTCGGGGAGAGACAGAAAATTAGTCGTCTGTCTGTCTCCTTTATTATCTTTGTCTGTCTGTATTTCTGTTCGCAATTTAATTTGACTCACTCGATACCAAAATAGAGAATTATTCTTAGCCCAAAACTAAAAGGCTTTGATCAGTTGGTTCTTGAAGTGCCGAAAGCTGCAGGCAGTTTCTTGTGATCGAAAGTGTGAAGTTTTGATCATTTTTACCCTCTCAAGTGTGTGCATAATTTTGTGTGGGTTTTCTTTTAAATGCGTTGAGGTGTAAAATAATAAATACATTTAAATCAGAAAACGTAAGCCAAGAACAAGAATTAGGGTATAAAAACCAAGGACAAGTGGCGAATGCGGGGTAAAAAACAGAAAAGCATCAAAAATTGTCTCCCCCAACTGCAAGTTGGAGATTTTTCTAAGATCTTTTGCTTTTTTTGAGTTCTCAATGAAAATATATTTCATCCTGGCTAAGAGTTTTCTGTTCAACGACTTAAAGTTCAGGGTATTCAAGAGTCTGCCACCGAGTCTGCTCATACCTTCCTTGCTTATATCACACACATATAGAATATATATATTTGTATATGTTTGTATAGTTTTTTTTGAATAGTTTGACAATGACGTTGCTTTGCTGTCGCTGTCGTTGTCCCCCAAACTGTTGGGTTGGCGTATTCAACAGTTTCCTTGGGGGGAGCTTGGGGGAGCGGTTGGGTCGCTTGGCTGTTTTGTTTGGTCGCCCAAATTAGAAACATATTAAATTTGCATATATTTTTCCCCTTAGTCCGGAGTAGTATAAGTGGCCCCAACGATGGCCCTTGAAGAGGTATTTTTTGGGTATAAGAGTTTTAAATTATTTTCCAGAATGTTGACAAAACCCTCGACATAACTAAAGGAACTTATCAAGACAGGGATTATTGATTTTATCAAGGAGAGTTTGACGATTGGGAGTTAAAGAGTTTGATTATTTTTAAGCTGTTTACTCTCATACAGACCCTTATAATTGTATAAGAGTAGGAAAAAATGAAACCAAGGGGAGTCAAAGACGCCAGAGAACAATCGAATCGATTCTTCAACCGAAGCCAAAGGAAATTGTGGAAATGACAGAGGACTTTTGGAGTCACGAAAGAACCTTAAGTTCAGTTTATATTCTCCAGTAAGAAAATCGGATTAAAGACCTTCATGCAAAGAGAATTTGAGGCGGTCAAATTAAATTTTATGGGCAGAACCACCTGTCCCTCAATTCATCTTCAACCTTCATTGATTCCTTTGGCCTTCGTCATGAAATTTGAAACTTTCAATTCGCCTCGAATGCTTTCAAATTGCCACAATTCAATTTCCAGCTTTCATCGAAAATTATCAATCGAATCGGTTTATACCCCGACCCCTACTTCATTCAAGTGTGAGGCTCCCAAATCAAGAGTGGCATTGTCCGTTTGGATTCCTCTCGGCACCTTATCGCGTATGTGGGGCGCTATAAATAAAACTTTTCAGCAAACACAAACCCACAAACAATTCAACCCGATCCGCATGAGGAGAAAGTTTTAATGACCCCCTTGAAATTCGCCGGGAGTGGGGAAAGGACAGCCTCCGCCTTCGGACACTGGGGGGGAGGAAAAAGTAAACTCATTTTGACAGCGGAACCAAGAAAATCGGTCAACAGACCGTTTGTCTGTCCGTCTGGCGAGCTGGCCAACTGCCCAGTCGTCTGTCTGTCCAATTGGCAATTGTGATAAATTGTACTTTAAGCAATTTAAACCCGAAAATCCCAAAGACGCACACACGCAGTCCCTCGTCAAAGTCAAAATTCTTGGGCAGGAAAAACTTTACTTTCTCTCCAGCTTCTCAGCGGGCGGAAGGGGCGAGGAGCCCAGACGAAAAATGTAAAAACTACTTTACTAATAATGCCTCAATTGTGTGCCATTTGGTGGCCAGAGGGGACACACACACACACGCCCCTCACACACACACACACACACACGCGTGCAGCTGGATTGGTCCGATTGCGTTGGGGGGGATTTTTTTGGGAGGGTCGCTGCTTTGTTTTTGGTATCTTGAGTATTAATCCTAATTGAAGGGAAATCCCTTGATGGACAGGCACACAAAGGACACACACACATTCCTTTGGGCAACCCTTTTTCTGTTTTCTTCGGGTTTTTTCCCTCTCTCACTTGATGGCTTGGTATTTTTTTAGTTCGTTAGTTTTGCTATTTTATGGCTTGGCTATTTCTATCCCGCTCGGCCTCTGGAGGGCCGACCGTCCGGCCAGTTAAGCGTTTTAAGACGAATCCAAGGAGCGGCAGGGCTGGCCAACATGTGGCGCAAGACAAATACCAGGATGGCACAAAATTAGCTATGATTTAAGTGCAAGTCGACCACCCAACCTGCCCCACAATCGATGCCGACGTTGGGGAAAATTAAAGGATGAAATTGAAATCAGAGATAGAAAAGTGCGACACAGAGAGCAAGGGAAAGCAAACAAGGAAAAGGTTTTCCATGTCACTTTCCTGTAATTACAACGGCCACGCCTCCCGCCCCCACCCCACTGGGCCCGAGAGTGAAAGCCAGCAGCAGCAGAAAGTAAAAGTGCCTCCCCGAGGACGAAACCAACCACGATGACAGCAAAAAAGCCAAGCCAAAACGGCCCGGGCAAATAGACATTTAATGATTCCCCATTGTCATTACATAAAGGTGACTTATAAAAACATTATTTCACACACACACACACACACGCCTACACGGAGAGAATCTTTGTCGTCTCGCCAGAGCAAAAGTATCCCTCGGTTGGCTTATTTGTGAGGCTGCTTTGGTCTGATTGTCGTGCTGTGCGAGTGTGTGTGTGTGTGTGTGTTTGATGACAACGACTAACGAGCACTTTGGGCATACACACACATCCGCACACCTGGCCAGACCGCATGTATAATTATGCGAGGGCGTTTGGCTTTTTTTTTAACCTGCCAGTTGAGAAAAAAGCGGGCATATTCGTTCGAATCAAAGCGCCAAAGGCTGAACTCAGAAAAGAATAGGAAACCCTTAAAAAATTTGCCATATAAATTTTTATCTATCAATCAAAATCTCATCTTCCCCCAAAGTTAGTCAGGTGAAATTGAAGCCAGCGAATGCTTAACTTCTTTAATTCAAAAATTCGCCAGTCGATTAATTTAAGGGCATTTGTAGGTCGTTGTAGGTTAAATTCTCTTTGTTTTTGTGTTGTTTTTTTGTTTTGTTGTTGCCGGCAATGCAAACATTTAAAGCCAGCCAACAACAACAATATGAATAGCCAGAGCCATAATGCCTTTATTGTTGTCCTGCCAACCATAAAAATGCCATTGATAAGACCAATAAAGCAAACCAACCAGCAGCAGGTCAAATGGCGAAATTCACAAAAGAAAAAAAAAGAACAGGACCCCAGGTGGCGGGAGGGACAACAAAACGAGGGAATCTCTAAATCATTTGATATATTCCACGGCTGCCCCAAAAGGTAGGCAATGATTTTTGATTCTTCACAAATTCTATTGAATTCGATTTCGTGTGGTTTTTGAAGAACGAAAGGCTTCGAATTGGCGGGCCAAATCAAAATTCCAAGCAATTGAAACTTCAGCGAAGTCGGCTGATTAGAGCGCCCCAGCCGGAAAGGCCTAGGCCGCCGCCCAACTTGAAAACTCACACATCGCCAGGCTGGAAAGTTTCGGGCCAGCCGACCAACGACAAACATGGCCAGGGCCAAACTTTGCCAAGCGGACAGAACGACAGCCATTCGCAGGCATTGCCCTCAATCCGATTTAAGTTCTTTTTTTTTTTGTGGGAGGTTGGCGTTGCGTGGCTGCGGTTTTGCCATTGAAAGTTCGTTTTACTTTGGCTTCGTTTACTGCCGTCGGATGGCGGCGAAGAAGTGTTTATTTTCGTAGTCTAATTTTCGGGGCGTGTTTATGACAAATTGGCTTTGGCGGCGACGACTTCCGTTTGATTTCGGCAAAGTGAACTTTCAATTTGCCGCCTTCTTCTTTTTCAATTTGTCGCTCTCGACTTTAAGAGCCTAACAGCGCCCCCCGCCCTTCGCCTTGGCTGTCCTCATTTACCGTACCTTTGGCCACGGACTGTCCCCGTCGCTCGGAGTGCATTGGAATGTGGTAGCGGTAGGCAAACAATGAAATGTCCGCATATTTTGCACATTATTCAAATTGTTATTATGCACGCGCGCGCTCGTTCGCTCGCTCGCTCGCCAAAACAACCACAGTTCATGGACCGACCTGGGTCCTGGGCGAGCGCGCGGGCCACAGCCATAATGGTAGCCGCAAATGTATTGCAGTGGCAGTGCCACCGATTTGCGGGGTGGCAACGGCAATGCGACAACAGAAAAGAAAATCAGGTGCGCCAAACACACGCAGCGGCCAGCCAACCCAGCGACTGCCACTGGCGCGCGCAAAACTATGCAATGCATTTTTCTCTACTCCCTCTCCACGCTGTCGTTCGCAACTTGCAACTGATGGCGGTGGCAACGTGTGTGTGTGTGTGTGTGTGTGTGGCACGTTGAACGGCGCACGTGTCGAGTTCATTATCGCTAATAAAATGCAACCCAAACTAATGGTTATCCCAATAGACCGCCCGCAGCCCGCAGCCTCGCCCAAACCGCCTTTTTCTATTTCAATGCCCAGCCAATAGCCGACCGCACACATCTGCACCGCTGCCAACACGCACAGTGGGTGAAAAGCAAGAAAAACCAAGCAAACTTTCGGAAGATTTAATGGAGAGGAAAAGGAGAGAGGAGACCACAGATTCCTGGAGTTTAGGGCTGAATATTTCCCACTTTAAAATCAGTTCTCCTTAATCTATAAGAATTAATTCGAGGAAGAGGGGAAAGTTTCTGTGATTCCTCTCAAACCTTTAAGAAGGTTTTCTAGCCATTGAAAGAGATAGTTCATTTTCGGTTCCCTCAGGTTGCTTTCTTTTATATTCGCTACCAAATTGCTTTCAACCCACTGTCATCGAGTTGACCTGCAAGCAGAAAAAACCAGGCCACGAGCAGTGGAAGGGCAGGTGGCCAGTATTGTTTGCCGTTGAGCTCATTTGGTTGCAATTTTGGGGCCTTAATAGATCCCATCGTCTCTGTAGAGGAATTCAATACCAGAATCCCCCCAACCCCACCCAGTCACCCATTACCTATTGAAGTCCCCACAATGAACTAGAAATTCTTGCATTTTTGCATTGGCCTGGTTGGCCACCCGGCAGGCATTGCCTTGCCGACAGATTCAGGGAAATAAAGAACCCCAAAAACTTGAAGTAAGCAAAATAAAAGAAGAATAATATTGAATGTTGAAATTGCTTTCAATATTCTCAAAATTAAAGCAAATGAATACCCATAGTTCAAAGGTTATTGTGCCCCAGGTTTAGTTTTTAAAAGCGTGGAAGACTCAGAAGAATTTGCTATAATCTGATAGGAAAAAAAAGACTCCCGTCCCAACCGAATTACACTTGCCGACTTCTGCCTACCAAAATTAGCTTCTTTTTGTGTGTAGAAAATGTCTGCTGGGTTGGCGTAAAGTGCCGCGGTATTGACAGCCCCGGTCGGCCTTATTCTGGGAGAGGTGGAAATTCTCGCTAACCCTGTCAATGTCATTAAAATTCCAGCGGTCCTGAAAATTTATTCCGAGAATTTTACAATGTACCGAATTGTTTTCTCCTTTTTTTTTTGCCATGTGTGCGGTGTAAAGTTTTTAAGCTGCGGGCATTACAAATTTAAATTATATACGCAAAACTTGTCGCTTATTATTTATGGCTCGGCCAGTGCAGCAGCAACCGAAGGACGACCGCATCAAGACCAGAAAAAACTGCGAGAGAACACAACAAAAAAAAATCCCGCACACCAGACGAACCCGGAAAAATTGGGGAAAGCCGTCGCCGCCGCCGCTCGGCTCGGCTCGGCTTAAAAATGTTAAGCAAGCACAAAAAGCGTTGCATACATTTGGCCTGCTCCGCGGCCACACGCTGGGCCGGCCACACCACAGCTTTGGGCCTACACTCAAGATTTATGACTTTGCGGCAGGCGGACCCCCAGCCTAACGCAAGGGGTCAGCGGCAAGGACCTTCCCCTGGGCACCTGCGCTGTTGTCTACTTCCACCGCAAGGACAGTGACACTCACACCAAAAAAACCCCCGTGTGTGGCTGATTCGTGGGGACATATTAAAGTTCTCGGGATTATTAAAGTTCTCTAGAGCTATAGAGGAATCCCGTGCTCACCTTTCTCAACATGTCGTCCAGAGAGTCTCCATCGAGGCCGGCGTAGTTGTTGTTGAACTGACTGGAGCAGCTGGACGAGTTGCTGGTGTACCGCTTCCGACGGCCCAGGGCCGGCGAGTTGACCAGCGAACTGGGGCCGCTGGAACTGTAGCCCAGCTGGGCGGCCATCAGCGGATACAGCGAGTGATTGTGCAGGACCCCCGCATGGGCGTGAAGGTGAGCGGCAGCGGCCGCCCCATTGCCCGCGGCCGTTGGGCCCAGGCAGCTGTTGCAGCAGATGGACAAACATTGCTGCTGTTGTTGTTGCTGCTGCTGTAGATGTTGCTGGCGGACGGCGGCTAAAGGTGACGGCGGAGCCGTGTGATGCAATTGATGGTGGTGATGATGATGATGGTGGAGAAAGGCAGCAGCCGCAGGATGCGGATGCTTGGCCGGCGAGGCAGTGCCCGATGAGCTGGCCGTGGCCGCAGTTGTTGTCTCCAGAACTGTGGTCTCCATGACGGTGGCCACGGTGACAGTGGTGGTGGCTGCTGCTGTGGCACTGACTGGGGGGGAGGAAGAGGCTCCGGCGGCCGTTCCGTCACCGGGGGAATTGCAGCTTTTGCGCAAGTGTTTGGCTGGCGTTTCTGTGCTGGAATCCATCAGCATCAAAGTGGCAGCTTCCATTTTGTTGTGAGATGGCTTGGTCGGTTTGTTGGGTCTTTGTTTTATTTGGGTTGATTGTCCCTTTTATTGCGGGTGATTTGAATTGTTCGTGGAGACTTTCAAGCGGTTTTTAATTACTTTAATGCGTCTTTGGCCAGTGGAACTGGCAGTGCAACCGGAAGTTGCATTCTCATTTCGCACTCATTAAATTCTCAGAGCGTCAACGACGGCGGCGGCGACCACTGTAATTTCTTTGCATTTAGCACTTGAAGGCAAACCAGGCGGTGGATGGGCAAAAAAAGAGTTGCATACTTTCGAGTGCGACTGGCAGGCGGCTGCACCCGCACTGCCGCAAATTCCCATACCCTCGACTGTCTGCGGGCAAATTTATGCTCTCGTGTTGCTTCAATTGTTTTAAAATGCAACGTTACTGACTTTTAGGCCCTCGCAGGGCCGTTCGCCCAGCGCTGCCAAAGCCCATTAAGCTGCCAGATCGGAATGATTAATAACCCAAACAGAACCTAGCAAGCATTTCGTTGATTGCCGGCAGCCAAAAGCATCGAGCAAGTTGCACAGATGAAGAATATTCAAATAAAGACGCAATTACCATTCAGTCATCAAAAATAAGAAAATTTACCCCACAAAACGTACAAGGGTAAAAAAGAGATTAGTTGGAGAACCAAGCAAGTTTTTCTTTGATTTCCAGCAGCGAAAGGAGTTCAAAGGCACAAAAGCATCAAAACCACTCAGCCATCAACAATTCGCAAATTTACCACACAAACTTCTATAAGGGTAAACAAGCGATTGAACTGTAAGCTAAGTCAATCTATCTTGACCCTTGACCCTGTCACCACGCTATTTAAATCAAAGGCAAAACCGAACAATATTTTGTAGCGTAATAAGGGAAATTACTTTGCTTGTTAGGGCCAAAAAAGGACTCGAATGTCTTGCGTACCCTGAAATTCCCAAAAACTCAATCAGACCCCAACTGACACCATGAAATTCATCTCCCAACTGACGAGAATGGCTCGCTCCTCTTGTTGCTAGGCGACACAAAAATGCTCACTGCACACGCTAGATGCGTGCATGCGTGTGTGTGTGTGTGTGTGGGAGGATGAGAGAGTTGACGAAGTGCTGGATGGCGTTGGTTGATGGGTGGACTGGTCTTGGGTTTGGTCAGCGTTAACCGCACCCAAAACTGATGGTTGTCATTTGCCATTTGATGGCAATCAAATGAGAACGCCATAAATATGAACCCACACACACGCCCACACACACACGTACACACATGCAGACAAGAGCGCTTGAAGGTATTAAAACTAATAAATTTAAATCGCTTTATCTAACTAATTGAACAATAAACTTTTCCCTGTGACATTTGAGAAGACGATCCATTCATCCAAAATTAATGTTCCCTACTTTCCAACTAACACCGACTGGTTACCAGCACAGGGTGCTTGAGCGGAAGGAACTCCATTAACTAGTAGAATATTTAAAATATTTACACCCCGAAAGCTCTGGACTTTGATCTATTTCACACTTTCTTTTTTGTTACCCTGAATAAATTTAGTATTTTGATTTAGTAAATTAAAATTACCCTGTACAAGACAGCAACACCCTGTTTGCATGTTTCGCAAGAGCGCGGCAAAATATGCAACAAAAACCGTCTGGCCGCTGTCTGGTGTACTTTCTGCCCACTTCCCGGCTTTCCTGTTGGTGCCACTCATCCCTAAAATTTCCCCCATTTCCATGTTGTTGGGCAGCCTTCGTTCCCATTCCCTCGAACGGCTCTTTATGTTGATGGCCAGCAGACTCTGCCGGGCTGGCCGGCCGGTCGGTCAGACATTGCAATTTACAGGCTGGCAGCAATCAATTCCAAAGCATAAATAACTCAATTTCTAAAGCCAGCAGCAACGACAGCAACAACAGCAACGGAAACATGAACGGCAAGAGGATAAAAAGAAACTGATGGAGAATTAGCAGCTCCCTGAAATACGATATGCCACAGGCATCAATATGAAAAGCAGACAATTCCAAGAAAACTTGGGAATCAAAGCATCAGAAACGTCAAAACGTTTAGGGCATAAAAAGAGCTGAAGAGCCGAGAAATATCTAAGAATCAAAGAACACGAAGAGAAAAATCAAAGAAACAAGAAGGGAATTCAGTTTCCGAAGAAGCTTTAGAAGGTAATAAGGACGGCAGAAGAAGGCAGAAAGAATTCTATATAAAAGAATCGTGAAAAGTCTAGAAGAATTCCGAGAGTCTATTTCAGGTTTCCAACAGCAAGTCTGGAAGTTCCAAACGACCCTTGAATGGAAAGAATTCTACATAAAAAGAACTTAAAAGTTTCAGAAGAATTCCAAGAGTCTTCTTTTTGAAGAGCAAGTCTAGAAGTCCCAAACGACCCTTGAGTGAACCCTTTTGGATCCAAAAATCATCTGTCAATATTGGTAATTATTCTCTTTCAGTCTCTGCTTTGGCTCCCGCTGTCTGGGACTCGAGAAGAAGCGATGCTAATTAGTCGTCGACCAGCAAAACCAGCAATTCGATTAGAGGACTCCAGGCTGGACATGATTTAAAGTGGCTCATAAGCAAGAACAACAACCAAAGCAACGGCGAGTGTAAGACAATCCTGAGCTAACCATAAGCACCAATGTACGTGTGTGTGTGTGTGTGTGTGTGTTGGTATCCTTTTTGCTGGTGGTCAAGTGCGAAAACTGACCGAGGCCACTAAAAGTGGAGCCTCCACCGCCGGACAACTTGGGAGTTTTAGTCGTAAGTTAGGCAAAGTAACATCGCTCTAGAGAACCGCAAAGAGAGAACGAGAGGTAGCAAGAAACCGGAGCAGTCAAGCCGTCCTGACGGACCGACAGCAGGCCCTCCACCCCGGCCCGACAGACGGACACGGCCAGCCGGCCAAAGAAGCCAGGACACCAAAAGTGCCAGACGACATATAAACGATATGATGGTCGTTGTTGGTTCAGGTTCGGCTAAGGTTGTTGGGGGGCCCGCTGGTTATGGGAGACAGCATGTCTCATGTTTACTATATAGACACCCACACCCACACACACACGGAGTGACGCCCACAGCAACACACGGATCGCCATGGTCGGCCATGTGTGCAAGTTGAAGTTTTGTATCGTCCATTTAACAATGTGTGCCACAATGCATGATGATGATACACACAAACACACACACCATACACACACTTATTTGTAGGCAAGGCCTTTCCAACGAGGGCGGTTCATTGGGTTTCGAGAGAAGGTAAGAAAAGTTAGGGAATTTTATTGGAATCGAAACAGAGCAATGGAAAGGAATCTGATCGGATTAGGCAGCTTTTAGTCTTAGAATCAGAATTAGTCCTTAGAATTCTAAGTTCCGAAAAGACAAAGGAACCAGAAAGAAAAGAAGACGCAAGGCCTATTAAATTTAGCCTTAGAATTGGAATTCGTTCTTAGAATTCTCCGTCCCGAAAGACAAAGGAACCAGAAAGAAAAGGCGACCCTATTAAATTTAGTCTAAGAATTGGAATTCGTTCTTAGAATTCTCCATTCCGAAAAGACAAAGGAACTTAAAGGAACCAGAAAGAAAAGAAGACGCAATTCCTATTTTTAGTCTAAGAATTGGAATTCGTTCTTAGAATTCTCCGTTCCGAAAAGAAACTCAAAGGAACCAGAAAGAAAAGAAGACGCAAAGCTTATTAAATTGTGAAAGACAAGATTAAGATTCCATTAAAGCAAATAGATTTGATAGTTCAGAGAAAGGTTTCAGATTTCTTTACTTCAATTCTTTCACTTCTTCAATATTCTCTGTTTGGCTGGGGAACTTTGCTAACTGTCCTCGTAACTGATATCGCAAGGCACGCTTGCTTCACGTGTGTGTGTGTGTGCGTGTTAGGGAGCCTCAGTTAGCTGGTTGATATTCTTGCTGGCTTTTGTTGTTGTTGTTGCTGTAAGGACACGCCGTTTTGGAATCTATATGGGCAACCATAATTCACTGGAGATAATATACATATGTCTGGACTGCCAGCCAGTCTGCCCGGTTTTCGGGGCTGCCCCAGCCCCGGAACGGTCTTCACTGGTTAGCCTGATGGCCGTCGCCGTCGTCGTTGGCTGTTTGGTCTTTGCTGTTGTGGGTCCTGCAGGCCATCAGAGCAAGTCAAGTCGACTAACTAACAACAGGCCACAGAGACACCGACACAGGACACACGACAAGTCGGGCGCATGCAATTCTAGCACTTAGAAGGGTCGAGTGGGGCGGCCGCGAAACCAACTCTGATTCTCTAATAATTGCCGTTTGGCAATCAAATTTTAAGGAATTGAGCAAGCAATGGAAATTTCGAAGACGGGAAAGTCATTCACTCAGATTGGCCTAGAAATTCAGACTCACGCACACTGAGCAGCGAAAGTCTTTAAAAGAAAAACACATCGGGCTGCTGGTTGTTTTTTTTTTTTCGTGCGGGCACGAATTCCAATTCATATCAAAAATTCCACAAAAAAGACGCATTGGCGTGTTGGTTTTGCCGCCGCTGCTGCTGCTGGCTGTGTTTTGATTACTAGGGGAATTTCCCTGAAAAATGTATCAAATCTGCTGTCGTTTTGGCCTCATTGCGCCAAAAATTATCCCCCACAAGAAGGAAAATAAACAGCAAGAAAATTTCTCGGACGAAAACAGAAAACCAAGAAAAACACACACACCAGAAAGTTGGCCCAACCGAGAAGCGTTGAACGGTCCCCAAAAATGGAATGCAAACAAACCAAAACGCATTGTCAGCAAGGTGGCCCGAAAAAAAAAACAAACTCCGGGCAGGTCAACGAGCCTGGCCGGCCAAAATATGCAGGATATTGGCAAATATTTTCATAAATATTTTTTTTAGAATGCGATTTGTCCAAAATTTTGTACAACGCGGCGCGCGAAAGTATGCAACAATTTATTTTGCAGCCAATAAACAAAATTCCTCAAATTTCCAGTCACTCACAAATTTAATTATTTTATGTATTTTTTTTTTGTTGTAAATTTCACTTGGAAAAAATCTAGTAATTTGGAAAACACTCGAAAAAAAATTGCAAAAATAACGAAAAACTCGCGGAAAAACGAACGATTTCTAACGGTCAACAGGAGCCAAGCTAACCGAGCGAACCGCACGCAACGCGTTACGCAGCCAAAGTCAAACTGATTGCCGTGTGCCGTGCAATGGTTGTGATTTACCGACAGCACGACAATCTCACACACACACACCGCATACACGCACACAATGAAGCTCGGGCTACGAGCAAACGAACGAAAGTAACGGCACCCGCCGCACAGCTGGTAGAGAGTGCGCAAGTGTTTGTGTGTATGTGAGTGTGTTGAAAATGCAAACGCCTCGTGTTTCTGGCTGTGGTGAAAGAAATTTCCCCCTTTCGCACAGCTGAGTCGGGAAAATACAGGGTAACCATCAGCGACTTCTGAGGACGCTTCAGGGCAGCAATAAAAAACCCGTTTACAGAATATATTATAAAGGAATTTTCCAACTAAATATGAAAGGTTAATATAGAAAATTCCCCAAATAAACTAAGAGAATCAGCTTAATCTTAATCCTTTTAAAATTCGCTTTACCAATCACCTCTTGAAATCCAAATACCCCACGCGAACTGAAGGTTTCTCTATGTCCCGTTATTCTGTTTGATGGGTAAATTTCCCCTGGGATATTCTGAGTGGTGGTTTTTATTTGGCAGGGCCAAACTCACCTCGTTGGCCACAGACCAGAAGCAGTGACACAGCCGAGCGGACACACGACAGCCGAGAGTCGAGCAGGCGGACGAACGGCCAGGCAATGCGTGTAGCATACTTTTCTGCGCGGATTGTGGATATTAAAGCGAGCGAATTTCATTTTACCTTTAACTTAAAGCCGCCACGACAAACACGCACACACCTTAACTCCAGCAAACAAACACACACACACAGTCGTTTACACTTTTGCTTTGTGACCTGACGACGTCGTCGTCGTCGTCGTTGGCATCATCAGGAAGAAGGCCGCGTTCGCTGGATGTTTTTGTATTTGAATTTTAAATTAAATGTCGACAATGAAGGCGGCCAGCCAAGCCAACCGAGCCAACCAAGCCGAGAGGCGGGGAAGTTATTGGTGTGCGTGTGTGTGAGTCTTGATGACGACAACATGTCAGCATCATTGGGAAGCTGGCGGATTTTGAGAGCTGCGTCGGCTTAGGCGGTTTTTGCCTTCCATTATTGATTTTCGGTTGGACGAGTTTTGACCTTTTCGAGGCTAAAACCCCACAACCGCGTGTGTGTGTGACTGTTCGACCGACTGAAGTCATGTTGGCCTCAAAGATCCCGAACCTTTTTTAATTGCGGGCACGGCCAGTCAGTCAGCGCTTGTTTGATTAGAAACCCAAGCTGTTTGCATGTCGCACCTAACCGACGACGACCTGCGGGCAACTTCGGCCCCCTCCTTCCCCTTCATAGGACGGATATATGGGGACTTCATGGAGCTGCCAACTGTCAACAGTTTTGTGTGAGAACCGTTATGTCAGCAGGCGGTCCCGCCGCTGGGAAGTCCTCACACACACACACACGCAAGTGTGATTGGCGAACGAGCCAAATTGAATGCAAAGTTTATGGCAGGGGGCAAGCGCAGCGGGTGCAGGTGTGGATGGGGGGCAGGGGAAAGGGTGGTGGACAGAATTCCGGGCAGCTGTTGCTGTCGGTTTGCTTCACTGCACGACTCCAACTTGTTGAGCAATTAAGCCAGAAGTCTATAGAATTTGCCTGCGGGCAGCTAAGTGAATACAAACTTGCCAGCCGCACTTCCCCCTCACCGGCAAATAAGCCCCGGAAATTGATTGGGAATATGGAATATTATCAACGATACTCTCTAAACGTAAGCAGCTCAAAAAACCAGCTAATTTAAAGCTTCCACTGATGAATGTAGCCATCACCAAGCTGAGAGAGGCTGGGAACTTCAGTGGCTCTCATATTCCCTACTTTTCAGCTTACACTGGAGTCAAGAGCGATAGGAAGGGAGATAGGAGAAAGGGCTTCGTTTGCCCTTGGCGAATATATGTGCCGAATTTGGTACAGTCACCTCACTGAAAAGCAAGTAGCTTCAATTCTAGCAAAATCCTGCATCTAAATGCGCCTAAAAACCAACCAAAATAGAAGAAGCGGCCATGCATTCAATTTAACTAAAAGAGAGCAAGCTAAAAAGCATCGGTAGCTCTAAAATTGATTAAAGTTCGGCCGATAATTGTGGTGACTGTACTTCTGTCTAATTTAAAACCATTGGTGGTGACTGTACCTGTGGTAACATATAGAAGAAGCGGCCATACATCTTATTTAGCCAAAAGAGACTGTCGGCAAGCTAAGAAGGAGACGAGCATCAGAGCTTCAAAATTGCTGACTACTCGGCTGATAATTCAAAGAGACAAGAGCGTTGAAAAGGGAAGTCTGAATTGGCGATTGATCTGAGAAGGAAATCAAAATTAAAACAAGCCCCTGGACGAGGCTGTACCTGCCAAATAAAGTACAGTCACCTCATTGAAAGGACTGAAGAGTCGACTAGTTTTTTTTCCATCAAATGTCTTCCAACCCCAAGACTGAAAAATATGTCTTCCCTTCTTCCACAAACTTGCAATCAATAATTCCCATTTCTCTGATAAAACCGGCTTTCGGTACAGTCACCGCCGACTAACTCAGCGCGCTTTAATTCCTTGCCATCCAAACAAAGAAATCTCATATTCCGTCCGTTCCATCTAGCGAAATGGAGTGACCCTGAACCGCGGCGATGGATGGCTAGGTGGGCGGTCCAAAAGTATTATTGGTGTTTGTTGTTTGTTTGCTGACTTTGCTGGGTTTGGCGTTTTCTTTTGATATTTCATTCAACGTATTTTATTACACGGCCATTTTAGTTGTGTAGTTTTCATAAATCCAACGAATGGAGTTGCCTTCGGGCCACTCGCTGTTCCGGACAATCCGCTTAATATCATTTTTTGGTATTACCCCCACCATCAAACGACGACAATTGCACACACACTGACATGTGTGTGTGTGTGTGTGCGGGAGTTACACGGTGAAACATAAAAGGCTTAAATTCTGCGCAAATCCGCTTAACACACAACTTTACTGCGGTTTTCCAAACAACTTGGAGCGATGTTTTTATTCCCTTGCTATCATTAATTGTGCACTGTGCATTAATTGTGCCGTTAGTTTCAACAATAAGAAGGCTCAATGGCAAAAAACGGGAATGGAAAAATAGAACGAGGCTTAAAAGTAAATCTCGAAATGGGGAATAAGTGGATTGAAGCTGTGGATTTTTTAGGCAGACAATTTTTGAGCCTGCAAAATAAACAATTAAAAAAAAAAAGAAAACTAAATCATTCTAAGCTGGAACGCTTGCGTTAAAATTCTTTGTAAGTCTTAAACCCAAACAATCACAGAATCTTCTCACAAAAAAAAAACAAAACAATTCCTTTTAGCAAAGATCCCAAATAAACAAAAAAGAAATTCCCCAAACTTGTAGAGATTCGAAACTATTTCTTGGCCGGTCTGAAATACTTTTCATTCCTTCTGTGGCGCCTCTCAATGAAGACTTAACCGATGCGCTTAAACTTGGAATGCCGGGTTAAATTCTGTTCGCATTTCGGCAGGCGGAGGAGAGTTGATTGTCCTACTTTCGATATACGCAGCTCAATTCAAGCTCCTTAATCCCAGGACCTGACCTAAAATCCATTCGATTTCAGGGCGGAAGCGAGTCGTGTGTATAAATAAATAAAGCGCAGGGAAATATTTTTTGAGTTGAAATATTTATTTGATTTTGTGTCCTTTGCCCTGCCACCCGTTTTGTTCAAACGAATCATCCTCAATGTCCTTGCTTCCTCTTTGCTATTTTGCCTTTTATCCTCCCAGCTCCTTTGTTTTATTGTTGTGCCACATTTCCTTTCGAGCTCCCTGACCACGACCACAACCGTGGGATCCTTTACCCAGTTTCATCCCCCACTCTCACCACGAGTTACATTTCATTTATGCCGACTAGTTGCCGTTCCCCAGTGGAACGCGGAGAGACGAGGGTCCCGGAAGTGAAATCCTCGGTGTGGCCGCTTGGCCTCTTTACATTCTTTTTTTTACACATGTTTATGCGACAAAAAGCTGCCTATATTTTTTTTCATTTGCCTTCCACTCGCCCACTCGTTGCCTGGCCGCTGCTGATGCATAAATAAAGAGATGAATGAAGACATTTTGCATATCAAATGCCAGCGGCTCGGGCGATGTAATTAATTTATAACCTACAAATGGCAAACAGGACGACAGGAAAGGGCCAACCTGGCAAAACAACAACCAAACAGCAGCGGAAACAACCGCCAGGCAGCCTCACAAAATCGACGAGTGGGAAGCTGAGGGAAACTAAGCAAAGGATGCTTAAAAAACTCACCAAAATCGGCTAAGAGCTTCTGAGATTCCAGGAAGGAAAGGAACTTTTGGCAGAAATTAAAAAATAGCGCAATTGGAAGAACATAAGATCAGCCAAGGATTCTTAAAGAATCGGAAAAGAAGAATTATTTTCAGATTACACGAATGAATTTGATGACTTCTTTTAGATTCTTCCACTAAGTTTCTTAAGTTGGTAGGGTAAAATTAAGGAAACCACAAAATTCTAATAAAATTCTATAGTTTAAAAGTCCGTCAAGGATAAAAGAATATATCTTGAACTTGAGATTACACGAATAAATTTGAAGACATCTTGAAGAGTCTTCCGCTTGGTTCCTTAAGTTGGTCTGATTGAATCAAGAAAACTTTCAAATACTACAAAATTTCTATAGTTTATAAGTCAGCCAAGGATTAAAGAATATATCTTCAATTTAAGAACAAGAAACACCCGAAACCAAGAGCCATAAATCTCGCTAAGACTTTTAATGGGTTGCTTATTAAAAAGAGTTCCAAAATTAATGAAGACTTTAATTAATAACTGGAATTTGTCTGCAAACTTCCTGTTTACCCTTTGTCTCATAGAAAGGAGAATGGGTAGGCCGCCAGACCCTTTTGAAATAAGGGAAAGACCTCAAACTACTTTGCGCTAATCCCCTCGGCCGCCGAATTAACAGAGCGCAAAAAAAAACCCACAAAGCAGTAGTTTTTTTTTTTCGCCCCCATTCACTCGCGCGCAGAGAGGTCCTCGAGGTCCTGTGCACGGCCCACAATAAGTAGCATTCTGTACGAGGGGCATTGTCACGCATAATTAAAATTAAATGCGCTTTTGGGAATAATTCAAATGAATAAACGAGCGTGGACATCGTGTGTGTGTGTGTTGCATACACAAAATGAGTTGTCCCCGTTGCCGTTCGGTGGTCGGGGGTGCGACTTTGTCAATCTTTGTGGCCTCTTGTGTGTGGGTCCATTGAAGAAGTGAAACGCCTTTGGCGACGCGAAAATCTCTCCGACTTGCTAGAGAAACTTTACAACTTTTTGCAAGCGGCCAGCGGCCAGCAGCCTGCGGTGAGGGGCGTGGCCAACATACGGAACCAACAAACAGTCTTTCATTTATTATGCGACTGATGGCCATTAATTTTGCAGGCCAGACCAAAAAAAAAAACACCATGGACACGACCACACCAGACCATCCGCCCCGTGTGAGACTCTGTGTGGGTGGGTGAGGATATCAAGGACACTTTAATCTTCATCAAAGGCCCATTAAAAACTTGTCATAAGCAGAGAGCCACAGGAACGCCCATCCTGCTGGCCTCGCACATGAGAATATGTCCTGCTGGTGCGGGGGCACTTTGCAGTCACCTCTCGTTGGCATTTTTATCGGTAGCCCTTTAATTTTCCATATGCCTGGCAGTGCCAACCCCAAACCACCGACTAGAAGCCCAGCGGCTGTGAATATTTTGGGGGACTGGAAAGTTTTCCTCAATCCAAAAGATTACTGCATGGCTGAGTAAAGAATTTAAGAAAATTTTAATTAAAAAAACCCCAAGCTCGCCTGTCTTTCGCTGATTCTCTTGAATCACAATTATGACCATTTCAGGATCGAGTGTCTGTGGTCCTTAACTTTACGGTTCGATTGAAAACTTTGGCCGACAATCTCTTCCGACAATTTCAATTTCCTGGCTTTGTTTTTGCCGAGTTCAACGAATTCTCCCCCGGCCAGCGGATGGGCACACGTCAAAGCCACTGTCCTGCGACAGGTGGAAATGGAAGGTATTAAATGATATGTGCCACCCCCTGCAGCCACTCCGGTTAATGGAAAGCCGTGGACTCATAAACTTTGGAGCGCAAACCCTGGGAACATTTTCAATTTTGCCGGTTCCAATGGGCGAATGCAATGGTCGCCATTCATTTAACTTCGCTGCGGTTGTGTGTGTGCAACTTCCGTCTGTCGCATTTATCAACATTTGTGCCACTTTGCCGTCGCAGACAGTTGTTGCATGTAAATGAGTCGCCCGGCCCACTCATAGGCCTTTGTTGCCAAAGGCGCGCGCGGCCGGCATCGACTGGCGGAGGAGAATTGGAAAGAGAAATGCAATCGGCAATCGGCAAACGGCAAACAGCCAGATGACAGATGTGTGTTTATGGCACGCGATTTATATTAATCGACAGGAGGGTCCTTGCCAGGACAACGCAATGACAGTGCTCTCGCATCGGTTATGCAACGGGCGATGCGCTCCTAAGCGCTCCTTTCGGCACGTTAACACGCCCCGCGCACCGGCTGGCCGAAAGGGAAGTTGGGTTGGCTGCTTTTGTTGGTCCCTGCGGCAGGACTAATGTTGGCCATTTCACCGTTCGACCAGGGCAATCACTTGCAACTGTTGTTTGCCGCGGGCGCCGTTTTCAGCGGCTGCCGTCCCAAATTTATGGCTGGCCCACATCAAACACCAGAGTCACGGATCAAAACCAGTCGCACGCCCACAGGAGCCAACAAAAAGGCAAAAATAACCTGGTGATGGGTTTTCCCCCGCTTTGTTGCACCTCTAAGCTTTCCTGGCCGAAGACAATCAAACAACAAAGCCCAAACATTTTTACCCTAACTCATCAGCCGTATCGAGGGTAAGAAATTCTCAGGAATTTCGATTCCAGGAGTCACAAAGAATAAAAAGCCTTAAAATTCAGCTTGAATCTTTTTTTACCCTAAAACTTATCGCTGGTTTTTGGGGTCTGGAAATCTCAAGGATTCCAACTTCAGAAGTCGCCACGTTCTTTTCTCAAATTTGATTTGATGTAAAACAAGATTATTTAAGATTTTAGACATTTCTAATTGTAAAAGAAATATAACGTCTAAAAATTCTGTGGATATCTCTTTTTACCCTAAAACTTAAGAGCGGTTTATTGGGGTCTGGAAATCTCAGTTACGCTTTTTGTCCTCTTTTCATTTAAATTTGAAGAGATTGTTTCTTTTTGAACGAAGAAGAAAATTAAACCCAACCACCTGCCCTGAAATCTGTGGATATTTCTTTTTACCCTAAAACTTATCGGCGGTTTCATTCAATGATTCGCAATCTAAAAGTCACTCGCTTTTATTTTGGATTTGAGGCATTCCGACGCCCCATTTTGAAGGCTGAGAGATGCATTTGATGCCATTTAGCCTCGAACCTTAATCACAACCTCCAGCTGTTCCCCAGACGGCTACACTTGGGTGGGTGGTTGCTTGTACCCATGATTTTTGGGCAAATTACTTGTCTTGTTGTCTGGGGCCAACTTGCTGGTAATAAAATTGACTTTTATTGTCCTACAAGAATGTTGCAATATTGCTGGGCCATAATTCTGGCCACTCACATTGTTGCCAAAAACAATTGGCCGCAAAAACGAAACACACAAAACGACAGACGACGACGAACAGAAGGAAGGGTATTCCAATTCGATATGCAAAAGGACAAAATTATTAAAAGCACGAGAAACATAAGAAACTTGAAACTTGTGCCGGGAAAGAAAACAACAAATGAAAAATTCATCAGATACTTTTAGTAGAGTTTCGAGTCGACCGTTGCCGCTGCATCAAATTGGTAATTAAATATGGAAAAGTGTAGTGGAAAAGAGGAACTTTTGGTTGTGGCGCATCATTTTTCGCATTCGCACAAAACTAGCAAAATATTTTTGGCTAAATTGCAGCCAACAAAATTTGTCAACTTTGTCCAGAAACTGAGCCATGTAAATGGCATTTATGAGTGGATTACTTTGCTCCAAACGAGAGGAGGGAGGTATGAGGAGAAAGCGGCGAAAATTCTTAATTTCCACCAAAACTAAAAAAGAAATATAAAACCAAGTTAAAGTGATTTTATGCTAGTGAAAGAGAGCATTAAAAATCTATCTACCCAACAATTTTGAAAGCTTTAAAAAAGGATTTAATAAAGGAATAAAATAAATGATAAGATATTTAAAGAATTCTAGGGAATCAAAGACAACAAAAGAGATCAAAAGCCACAAAACATAAAGACCAAGACAGATTGTTTGTCTGAACAATAAAAACATAAAGCGCAATTCCTTAGAGAAGCCAGGCAACTTTTCCTATTACCAGCACCAAAAATACTAGACTAGAATATGAAAATAAGGTTTATAAAACTGGAAAAGATCTATCCAAATAATTTTACAATAAATTCCCGAAAAAATTCTTCAAAAATTCTTTAAACATTCGCAGAAAACAGCGTCGCCTAAAAACTGGAACCAAAGTCTATTCAGTTTGAAAAATCAAATAATCTCACCCACTAAAGGAATCTTTGTTCTTAAACACCAACAACCGTTTTGTTAATCAAACCCTCGCCAGGCCCTTGAACTGCCGCGATCTTGTTGCTGTCGTCAGCCAAACGAAGAAGCCGCCTAGGGAATCTCATGCATAATTCATGGAACAAAAATCATTGAAGTATAATTAATTTATGACAGTTTCTCTCTGTGGAGAGATGAAAGTAATACCAACACACACACACTCCTAGTTCCATTTTAATAATTCATATAGTTTATGCATTAATTCCCGGCTAGATGGTGCATCAATGAGGTTAATGAGGAGCGTGTGGCAGGAGGGTTGATGCCCGGCCCGTCAGCCCGCCGCTGCGAGTCTCTGGGCCTAATGACTTAATTACGCTAATAATAAACAAGCCACACACCCACACACCCACACACACGGACAGATGAAACTATAGGCACATGGCCGGGCCGGGCAGCTGCACTATTTCCGTTACAAATTAGAAAGCCCAGCGAGACGAGAAAGAAAGGAAGGCCGAATCTTTCGTAAGCAGGCGGAGGATTTTTTTTTTTTTTTTTAGGAGGGTGAGAGAGGCCGGAAATTATGAGCAAGACCAGGGATGAAGGAATCGGTAGAATTGCCTAGAGAAAACTATGAAAGCTTCTTCTTTGGAAAGAGGGATTTGTGTTTTCTTATTGGCCATTCATAAAGTCGTTTGGATTTGGATTAGTTTTCGGGTTCTTAGCCACAAACCAAGGAAATTGAAAAATGATAAAAAAACAGCAAAAGTTTTAACCAAAATAAGTTTTTTTTCGCGAAGGGAGATTTGTGTTCTTTTAGTTGCCATTCATAAAGTTCTTCGATTTGGTTTAGTTTTCGGGTTCTTAGCCACAAAGAGAGAGGCCGGAAATTATGACCAAGAACAGGGATGAAGGATCCTGAAGAGAACTCTGAAATCGTTGTCTTTGGGAAGAGGCATTTGTGTTCTTTAAGTTGCCATTCATAAACCCTTTCAAATTTGAATAAGTTTTGGGTTCTTAGCCACAAACAAAAGTCATAGAAAATTGATAAATAAGAAGCAAAAAGTTCGATCTAGAGGAAGTTAAAGATTAAGTTGAGATATATGATAAACCCTTTTACCTTTCCCATAAAAAAAATCAACTCATTTCAAATGAACAAATCCGAAAAACTGGAACCAAAGTCCGCTCAGTTTGGAAATTCAAGGAATCTTAGTTCTTAAACACCCACAACCGATTTGTTAAGGAACCCCCGAAAAGTGTGCAGCCCTGGAATCTCTCATTTCGGCATCATAAATCATCATTAAACAGATGATGTGCCTGCCGCCAGACGCCAGCGGCCTGGGTGAAGGGTCAGAGTCTGGGTGGTCGACTAATTAATGTCGTTAGACGGGGGGGACCCCTCGCAGACAGTTATTAACACATTTGCGCTAATCACACAACGCCCCCAGAGAGAGACCGAGCCATGAGAAAATAAAATCCACCTACCTTTTCTCGCAGCATATCACGTATACGACCCGCTTGATTCTTCGACCGGTGCAGCTCCAGTTGCAGCTCCAGGCAGCGTTCCTGCCAGTTGATCTGAGGAAAGACAACCATTCAATTGCCATTCTAATGTCCACCACCGCCGCCAGACTTACCTCCGGTAGCGCCTTGCCGTAGTTGTTGACCTGATGGACATCAAGATGCTCGGTGAGTGATGAAAAATGCGGCCAGGGGGCATCGGGGGCATCAAGGGCGGCCAGCATGGGATTCAAGCTGTCGCCTGCACTCGAGGCCACCGCCTGCTCCTTGCTGACGGCCGGCTTGGCTGGAATGGGCGGTATGGGCGGTGGCCGGGCCACACGTCGCGGCAGCAGGCGCGGGCTGTTGGGCGTCGAGGCGGAGATGCCGCCAACCGGCGGCACCTGCTGCAGCTGCTGGGCGTTGCGGGTCAGTGGCATTTGGCCGCTGAACGAGGTGGCCCGCTTGGCCAGCAGCGGCGAGCCATGCAGCGACTGCGAGCCGTGCGGCTGGTGGTGGGGCTGATGGGCGTGGCCCTGCGGCGGCAGCGAGCACATTTGCGGCTGCTGCCAGCGCGACTGCTGCAGGCCGGCGGCGGCCTGAAAGTAATGCGACGGCTGCTGGGCCGACGGAAAGGTGTGCAGATAATTGCTGCCATCTTGGGGCCGCAAGAAGTAGTTGTGGGTGTGCGTGTAGTAAAGCGTTTGGGTTGAGGCTGCGCCCAAGGCGGAGGGCGTGACTCGCCCGGAGGTGGAGGCCGAGACGCTGGCCGAGGGCGAGGGGGAGGAGGAGGCGGAACGTCGGCGTTGCTGCTCCTCCCGCAGGTGGAGCTGCTGTTGTTGCTGCTGCTGCTGTTGAAGATTTGTGAGCGTATCGAAGATTTGCGATAAACGACCCAAAGGCACTTCGTCAGACATCGGAACGTTTAAGGGTCCAACCTGCAAATGCACAAGAAAAAAAGAAATGAATTGGCTGCTCATTTGGAATTCCTAAGAGGCGTCGGCTGGCCGATCGAGGGGCTTGGCTGAGATTTAATTGACGTTTCCGTTGACGGGAATCGCAGGCCGTTTCGTTCGACGTTTAAGGAGAAGCGGAAATGTCACGGCCCTCGACTTGCAAGAATTCTAAACACAAAGAAGCGGAGGCCAAGGCAAAGCATTGGCGGCTTAACTTTGAAATAAGACTTCAATAAAAAGTGTCCTAAAGTAGACAGCAAACAGATTAGGCAGCTGGTTGTCCTTTGACGATTCCGCCAAGATTAGCGAGTGGCCAAGGACAATGGCCAACGGGTAAAAAGAGTAACTCCAATTCGATGAAAAGAAATTACACAAGACGATTAGCTGAACAATTGCAGTCTCGCTGACCACACACTTCCCATTGATCAAGTGCAGCTGCACAAACGGTGACTGTGCATATGAATTTGTCTAAAATTTACACCCAGCAGTCGAGTCGAGGATATTCCGGTGTACGTGCCAATGGCCGAAATTTAGATGAAGACCGCGGCCAATTGAACATCCTTCAGCAAGTTGAGCACAACAGGTGGCGGCAGACAGACAAACAGACCGATGGGCAGTTGGACAGACGAATCTGGGGCGTCGATTGCGATTACGTGCACGAGTTGCCTAATGAACGAAAGAGTCTGCGGCGAGAAACAATCGGTGTCCAGGTTAGAAAATCACTGGACATGCAAATGGCCGGCCACGCCTTTTTTTAAATGGGCGGGGCAGCTGGCAAAAAATTGAATCAAATTGACATTTTGCAACTTTAATCGTCGGTCTCGGACGGTTTTCATCTTGAAATTTCCATTCCATCAGCCCATCAGCTGCCCTGCCCTGATGGCTTTTGAAGTGCGTGGGGAATTGGGAGGGTTGCTGCTGCCTTGGTTACTTGGAGTCCGGGGATCTGGGCGAGTTGCTTTGCTGCTGGTGCTGCGTTTTTGTGGTCGACCAGCCAAAAACTCCCAACGCCCCATAGGAGGAGGGAAAACAGAACGGAATGTTCATGAATTATATTTGAATTTTGAGCTGATTACAGTGCCTGGACGCACAACTGCAGTCGGAGCAGCCAAAAAGACCAAAACGGGGGAAGAGGATTGTCGAACGAAGTTTTGGGGCAAAGTTTGCTTGGCCCAAACTTCAGTTGGCTGGAGCGTCGGGCACTTCATTTTGTAAATTTCGATTTAATTTAAGTTGATTGAAATTCAAATTCGGTTTTCGATTTGACAAATGTGCGCACTGAAATTGCAACCAGCTGCCCGTCGAGGGCTTTTCAGATTTTCGAGTGCCACTTCAATTGCAAATTTACTCCTCACTTCATTTTTGGCTCAAAGTCAAAAAAAATCCCCCAACTAAAGCTCAAAGAATTAATTCAAGAATTCAAGAACTATAGAATTTAAATTACGGAAACAAATGGAAACATTCAAGTTTCCTAAACTCAATCATTTGGTTATTAGAACAAGAAAGTTTGGTTCTTCCGAAATCGGGAGAGGAAGATTATTCACAAGGCTTTAATTTGTCTTTTAAGTAAATTATTAAATTAAATCATTGAAAAGAAAAACCCGACAACCGCAGCACAAAATTCCGGACTGCGGAGCAGGAACGAAAAGAAAAATCGGAGTGAATTTTGAACCACCAAAAGTAAACCCACAAATTTGTGCCTTTCACAGGGAAAATTCTTATTAAATTATCAGAAAAGTAAAGTTGAGAAAAAGCGGATGAGAATTTGCGTTTGTTTAGAAAAGAATTCAACTGATTTGTGGATCTTGAAATTACCTTTGGACTTGATTATCCAAGCAGAATTAAAATCAATAAAAGCAATTAAGATCATTTAATCTTTAAAGGTTTTCGTAGTCCAATCAATAAGCAAACCTTGAAATCCAAGCGACTGCACAACAATTACAACGAATCGTAGGCAAAATGAAATTTAAATTGAAACCAATTGAAGGTGAATTTCAAGTTTACATTAAATTAAATAAAGACAGAAACCCAAAAACACACACAGGCATTCTGATAATCGAGTAAGCAACTGAAACAAATAGAAATTGCAATTGTTCTTTAATTGAATTCAAATAGAAAGTTACAAATTTGCAGAGCAACTGAAATCGAAACTCGCTCCGCTTTCTGTTTAATCTCTCCAGTTAGCCAGCTGAACCCCCGCAAGTTATGGGAGTCTTGGGGGATATTTTTCAGGGCTTGGGCAAGTCAATGAACTTATTAGCAGACACAACTGGGAAATATTTTTCAAGTTTAAATATCATAAGCTTCTTAACGAAATGCAACTACATCCTTACACACCCACACACTGGCCCCGCTGGCAGTCATCCCTTTGTTTATGACTTGGCTTAATGCGGAATTGCAAGGAATTACAAACCCGGCCAACACACAGACAGACGCACAGTTGGACAGACAGAGAGCATAACTAAAGATTCCGCTAGTAAACTTCCATAAGAAGTGGAGTCTTGCGAGTGCTTCGGCTCCTGTTGCAGTCCACCGACTTCATTGTCTCTTGTTTGTTCTTTGCTTTACACACACACACACACACACACATGGACACATGGACACACACTAATCGCTATCCTTTCGGTGTTTGCCTGCAACTAAACTAAAGTCCAAGACTTGCGACAGGCCACGTCGAATTGTCTGTGGGGCGACGTGCGGCTAACAAATTCCTCGGCCAAAAACAAGCATCCGAATGTGCCCACATATTTCGTATATCTTGGGTTAGAATTCTTAAGTTGAGACAGAAGCTCCAATAACGATTATAAGGGCGGTTAGGATATTTAGAAAATAACTAAAAGCAATGCAAAAAATTAAAGGAAAGTTTTTGAAAAAGAGAAGAAGGCTTTTCGGTCAGCTATTGGAAAATTGTGTATCTTTTAATTCTATAAGGAAGTTTCTTAGCCAGCGAATTAAAAAGAAACTAAAACCAAATCAGAACAAGATTTAGCGATTATAAGGCCGGTGAGGGTATAAAGAAAAACAACCAACAGCTTTAGAGAACGAGTTTCAAGATACTTTAAGAATGTTAGAAGACGGCTTTTCGGTCAGCCATTTGAAAATTGAGAATCTTTTATATTTAACTCTTGTAATAAAAAGGATAATGTCCGTATAAATATGAGTTCCAATCTAAAGCTTTCTTCGGACTGTTTCTCCCCTCAAACAGAACAAGATCATTTTAACAATTAGGGATATAAATCCTTTAATCTTCTTTTAGTTCCTCAGCATCTACCCATATCATTTTTGTGGCTCTGAAAAAATATAAGCAACTTAAAGCAATCATGAAGAAAACTAAAGAGATCCTTAAATATGTTTGATATAATAAAATTTGGAGTTTCGTTTGAAAACGCTTAATTTGCAAATCTTTTGTCTAAATAGAAATCGAAAGCGCTTCTAAAATATATTTTACTTTAAAATGCCTTTTAAAACAGAAAATAACTGGGACTGCCGGGGATTTAACGGTACTTTTACCGAGTTAACCCAGCAAATTTTAGCCAAATCCACACTCAGACGCAACTGTAATTCACTGCGTCTGCTGCGTGCGTGTGTGTGTGAAATGCAAGTTGTAAAATTAATACTACATAAAATTCCGCAGACACAAGCGACACGCAGAGAAGCCCAACCCCCCCGAGCCCAGCCGGGCAGGTCAACCCACTTGGCGAGGTCTCCGCCTTCGCCTCCCCCCGCTCGAGCGGCGCGGTGAGCGAGCAGTTTGAAGTGGCACTTCAAAAATTTAATAAACGTTGCAGCATCGCTCGCATGCCAATAATTTTACAACACTTGCAGCCACCGAGCTGCCGATACTGGCAAAGGGCCGAGGGATAAGCTCCCCACGGACCGACTGACTGACTGACGCTCGTAATGCGTCGTCAATTTCGAGCAAAAAAAACATTGTCAATGCATATTTTCTGCGCTGGCAACGGCGACACGGACGGGGGAGGGAAAATTTCCTTCATGGGTGCGGCTGACAACCACAAGCGTCTAAGCGTCGCATTAACAACATTGTAACATGCACACACGCACACCCACACACACACACACACCCGTTCCCCTCAACAAAGTACAGTTAAGCTGGCAGTATTTTTGACCAGCTGGGCTTTCGTTGTTGTCAACTATTTTCCACTCAATTGTAGAAGAACTGAAGGGTACAGAAATTATAATAAATGCCCGACTGGGCTCATGTCACGTCGTGCATTTTAATTGCGACGAACTGGAACTCCAATGGGTTCCGCGCGACTCTTTGAAATTCTTCGGCCTTTTAGGCGCATTTTTATTCATGGTCTTTAGACCAAGTATGTTCAGGCCTAAACTCAGATCAAATCGATTACAAAAGAACCCATTATCATATTGTCTTAACGTCTTCCAAGAATACGAGAGTGGCTAGAAACTTTAAGCAAATCTCAAGACGCAGATAAATTGTCTTTAGTAAGCTTCTTGTCGGGATCTTTAAAGTTGCTAAGAGAGCAAGAAATCTTGTATTTTAAGCACAGACACAGAAACAGGGCAACAACAAGAACAGAAGGGCAGAATTATCTCACCGAACTAGAGAAGACTGCAATTTTATAAGGTGATTAAGGAACTTAGCAATGATTACTCGATTTGGGTATAATAAAATCCCCAAAGTACAGAAAGAAACCAAGTTTATAAGGAACAAAACATCAGCTCAGTTTTCCATCATAAAAGTCTCTCAAATGGAGGAAAACTCTCCTCATCTCCTTCTAAAAACAACCTCACCTACAACCTTAGACTTTTACATCATATGATCTTCGTCTTTAATCCTAAACTCTTATAAATCTTATAAGCAACAAAACTCGTCCAGGTTTCCATCTCACAAATTAAGGAAAACTTTCCTGATCTTTTTCTCAAATTCCACCAAAAACCTTAGACTTAAAAATCATATGAAAGTTTTGTCTTTAATCTTAAATTCTTATAAACCCTGGCAATTGATTGCCTATCTTTTTTGGATCTTATTTAAAAATCCTTTCTCGCCAGTTCTAAAACAAATTCAAATTCAATCCTTAACTTCAAAGTTCCCACTTATTTTTTAATTTTCTCGCCAGTTCTGAAAGTATAACAAAATAATTCCTTAACTCCAAAATCCCCTCCAAAATTTGTAATCCCAAAAATCAAGTGTTGTAGAAACCGCAGTTCCTCTACCCCACCCACAGGTCGAGAGTTTGAGAGCTCTCGAGCTCTTTGGGGAGAAACCGGTTGACAAAACTGAAATCCAATTTATAAATAAACTCGAAAGAAAACGTTTAGTGGTAAAAATTTGTTGGCTGGCTTAGAGACGAAGGCGGTTCCGCTGGCGGTGTCGGTTTCTATCCCCTCCCCCTCAACCAAATAATCAGCTAATTAAGACGCGCGCCGTTTGGGCTTTAAGCCCCGCAACACCAGCAAACCAGACCCGCCGTCTCTCAAGAAACCCACCTGAACGACCTTCGATAGAAGACCCGACCACCAACCAGCGACCAGTTTTTCTCACAGACGAGACAAACTGGCAGCACACACGGTGATATTTGGTCGGGGGGATCGCACACCCGTAATTTGACCCACATTCGTTGGATATTTTCATCTCATAGTTCGCTGGGTTCTTCTCTTTAATTGAATTGCAAACGTCGCGCGGGCAAATCTTTCGATAGGCAAGAGGGGAAGTTAAGTTGGGGGAAGCTGTCTCACATTTGACTCGACGACTTCTACGTAATTAAGAGCAATTAAAAGTCTCCGTTCATTGTGTTCAAATCGCGCTGGTTAAGCCCACGAGATCTTCGCTCATCCGCCGCCCAACAGACAGACAAACGGATTTCTAGAGATAAGAAAACTCGAAAGATTCTTCACAGCAGCAGGTGGCGGAATGATTATATAATAAGAAAGGGTTTCGGGCAGTTTTAGGGGTAAAAAAGAGCAAAAGATATCGAGGAATTGCCAATGATATTGATTCGAAGATCCGTCTGAGAGCATGAGATTTATAGAGATATTTATAGAATATAGAAAAACACAAAATTCGAGCTGAAAAGCTGAGAGTTTTAATGCCTGAAAGATACGAAGACAAAGAACTTGAAGCTCTAGAATCCCAAAACAAAGAATTTTGAAGCGTTGGATCCTAAGAATCCCCAATTCAAAAAGACTAATAGCCTTGAAATCTGGAAACTTTCAGTTGATGGAGTCACGGAGTCCCAAATCTGCCAGGCTGAATTCCAAAGATTTCAATCTTAAATACCAAAGAGTTTGAAGCTGAAAGCCTCTTGCAGTCTAGAAGCTGATGGTTGCAGGCGGAAGTTTTTATCTCTAGATTCTGGGAAACTAAACGACTAGAAATTTTAGCATTAAAAGTTCGGAAACCCTTGAAATATAATCGCCTTGCATACTGTGGAAATCCAGAGATCTTTAAAGCTTAAGAACTTTAAAGAACGAGCGAATTTCGGGCTTCAGATACCTGAGGCCTTAAAACTCACATTATAATAAACCTGAAACCTCAAAAATAAGAGGCATTCAAAAAATATTTTTAAATCCTATAAAAACCTTAAAATTTCCTAATATCCCCACAGGCTATAGATCAGTTTGAAAAGCGTAAAAACGCTCTCTGAAAGTCTAATGATAATTCTCAGGTTACAGATAACTTTGGGGATCAGAAAAATGCTCTAAAAATCTATCGATGACTCCCAAAGATCTCGACAGGTTATAGATAACTTTGGGGAGCAGAAAAGCGCCCTGAAAAAACTCATGATGTTTCCCAAAGATCTCGAGAGGTTATAGCCAAGTTGGGGGATCAGAAAAATCTCTAAAAATCTCATGATGATTCCCAATGATGATTTGTAAATCAGACAAGCGCTTTAAAAGTTTAAGGATGATTTCCAAAAAGTCTTGAAAGATAAATTTTGGGATTGAAAAAGCGCTTTAAAAATCTAATGATGATCTGTTTATAAGGCAGTTGCTTTCTGGCTTTCCCGGCTGCAAAAATGCTCCCGTTGGATGATTTACGGAAGCACATTGATTCATTCCCTCAATAAAGAAAAACCAGATAGCGAATTCAATGACGGATGACCCATAAAACCCCGGACGATATGTCGAATAAAGAGAACTCACCCGCGGGATATCACGATTGTCGGCCCACCCACATGAATGTGTTTGGGGTTCTGTTAGTCATTTATACCCTCCTATCCCCTCCCCCCCTCCCCACAGCCACCCACATACGAATTGTTTTTCATTGCAAGCGACGATAAAAAAAAAAGAAAAAAAAATGCCACAATGCAACTTCAATAGCGAAAATTGTTTGATAACAACCAACAGACGGGACTGCTTGGGTCGGTTCAGTGTTCCCTTGTTGAAGGAGGTGGGGGCGGGGGAGGGGGTGTGAACTTTGGAGCACCCGCGCGGTTTTTGATATGCTGAATGGCGCTGGCGTTTGGAGTTATCTTAATTAAACTGCAGCCGACCAACAACAACAACAACAATAAATGCTATTTATGCAAAACTGACCAACAACAAGCGAGAGTAGAAAGTCCAATGGGGCAGAGGCGGACGGACGGCGAAAAGCGACAAAAAATGTGAATGAAATGCCGTCGAGTGACGCCCACGAGGGGCGGCGGGGGCAAGGAAAATATTAAAACAATTGCAACAACAGAGCCAGCAACTGTG
>JBAMCP010000853.1:0-34084 GCA_037075105.1 Lissocephala sabroskyi
ATTTTAATATCCTAATATCTTAAGTGACTTTTTCGCGTTTTTATTGAAAACTGATTGGCACTTGTCAAGTGTCATATAGGTCGACTTTAAAAGATGAAAACACACGACGTACATTGAATAAATGTCAAGGAAAGAAAAGCGAAAGAAAACGATGTCTTTTTTCTCGCTTGCTACAAAAAAATGGCAAGGCTTCATCATTTATCAGTTATCTCTCAAGATATTTATGAAATCTGTACAAATATTATAGAAGTTCAAATTTAAAACTTTTTTCTCGCTTGCTACAAAAAAATAGCAATACTTAATCATCCATAAGTAATCTCTCAAGATCTGTAAGAAGACGAACATTCCAATAGTCAAAATCCGTATCTTTTTCTCGCTTGCTACAAAAAAATAGCAATACTTTATTGTCCATAAGTAATCTCTCAAGATCTGAAAGGAGACGAAAAATTCTTGTATTTAAAATATGTATCTTTTTTCTCCCCTGCTATAAAAAAATGGGAAGACTTCATTATCCACAAGTAACATCTCAATATCTGTAAGAAGCAGAAAATTCTGGTACTCAAAATCCGTATCTTTTTTCTCGCTTGCTACAAAAAAATAGCAATACTTCATCATCAATATGCCAACCCTCTCACTTATGGAGAGTTCTATTTTTTCTATTTTTGAGTGGGTTTTTTTAGCAGAATTGTGAAATTCCAATTGTCTGAAAAACTGTACTTTATATATTTTTTTCATCATCTGTCCTTTTCCCTCGTTACACGATTGCATTTAAATTTGATCATCAACATAAGAAAATATCAAAATTGCCTGAACAATTTTCGAGAACATCAGGAAACCGACGTTTTAGTATGTTTCCGGCTAAGAAAAATACGAGTACATATTTTATGGAATGAGTTTTTAGCAGTGTTGTGAAATTCCAATTGTCTGCAAACCCTAATTTTTTTCAAGTTCTACTAAAAGTTCAAGTTCTTCTACATAAAAATGCGGTCTGGTAGTTTCACATTTTTTTTTAAGTTACGAAGACCTGGAAACCCTGAGGCTCTTGACATTTCTAGCTGTCACCTCAGATTTTTGACTGCACATGTAAAGCAGTTTGAGCAAATCACTTGCAGTTTTCATTCGACGCAAATAGTTTAGAAGAATAGGTAAGCAGAAAGAAAATTAGCTGAATTTAATCAGAACATCTTCATTGTTGTTTTTTTTTTACCTGTTTGAAATCATTGCAATCAAAAGTATAACAAAAAAAATGCCGGTCGGTCCTTATTTCGCGCAACGTCGCCAGCGACGCATGGCTCAACAATTGTCATTGAGGCAGCAACAAAATCGCAGGACCCAAGGTCGCTTCCGTAGTCCTCCACAGGATGAGTTGCAAGTCTTGAGTGCCACCGAGCACAATATAGCCGCTTTGGCTGATAATTCAATGGACATCCACGGCAATTTCGGGGGGTTCTATTTTGCTTCTCAAGCGGCTGCGGAGCAACCAGAAGAAAATAATATAGACGAACAAGGCAGACGCGTAGATCCCGCAGTTTTGGACGCAGCACATTCCAGAAGTAAGTTCAACCTCCCAAAAAAGAACGCATACACATACACAAAATCAAAGAGTGAAAAAAAAAATGCAGGCGACGTTGCCGTTTTCAATTGCCTGACATGCTTTGGGCATTCATTCCGGGCTCTTTTTCTTGTCTTCTTTGCTCGCTGTTCGCTGAAAATCGGCAACCCAGCGCAGCACCTGCGAACTTTGCTGTGCGCAAATGCAACCGCCATGCGGACTCTAGATTGATTTATGTGTGTGTGTGTGGCGTTTGATTTTGTTGGATTTTCTCGGAGTAATCGTCTGCCCGTTCTGCCCCTTAGAGCCATACTGGACAATTCTCACTACGAGCCTTATCCAGAATGATTATATGCATGTTTGCGGCCATTTGGTGGCCTTGCCAGGCTACAAGGATAAGTACAAGTCGAAGGTTAGATATCAATTTACCGTTCTGGAGCGTAATGTTCCCAACATGCAGGACTTTTGGGACAACGAAGTCCAGCCACGGGGTATTGCAATCTACAAGTTGCTGCCCAAGAATCGCCTTCAAGGCGAAATCACCCGAATCCTACGCAAATATTATTTGGAGAATGGCATCATTGGCGAGTTCCACGACCAGCACAATCGCATTTGCCTTGTGCCCATGCGGACAGGCATCTGGTATCGCCACACAATGCACTGCTCCATTAAGGACTCAGTGCGCAGCTTCCGCATGCATCGCGATGCCTTGGTGGTCGTCTACTTTGGCACCCACTAAAGAAATTAAGAATGGTGGATATTTGACAATAGATCTACAAAGTTTGCTTTGCAATGAGCAGCACCAAAATTCCAGTTCCAGTTGACCAAATATCCACAAAATCCATAAACAAAATAATGAAGACTTCAAGCAGATAGCAGTGCCGGCACTGGGACCTTGAAATTCGTTTGTTTAAAATAAAATTTGCCTTACAAAAACCTTCCCCGAAGTAGCTCAACTTGTGGGTGTTTCTGGTTAAAAATTTAATTTGTATGCATAGAAAAAAGGAATCCCGGTATTAGCGCTAAAAGGCCATTTGGTCATCTGGCCATTTGGGCTCGTTTTAAAGTCCAGCGCCTGACGTGTCTACGTCACCGGCTGAGCTTTCGATTTGCGTAGAGTGGCTCACTTAAATGCTTTCCATTTTGGGAGCCGGACGTGCCGGCAGGCTCACTGCATTAGTGGCCGCACTCTGAACGCATTTTAAAGATCCACTCATCCACCTACAATCGACGCGTCTCGTCCCTGGTGGTCGCTGTGGTCCCGCCAACCTTTTCGGGGCCACGGACTCCATCCCAGTTCGTTGACGATGTGACAAGCATATTAAAAAGAGAGCCCACGACGTGGCCCACCGTCGCCATGACGTGCCAAAAACTAAGTAGTGTCAACAGCAAGAAGAGCACACAGAGGCACCCAGGAAACTAGAAGTCTGTCCTGATGGCCGGCAGGTGTGGGTGGCGGCAAATAGACAGTTGGCATTACATGCCTTTTGAGTGCGCCGCCATCAAAAAGGTTGTACGCCCAGGAAAAGGAACGTGTTGGGCTTGCGCCTGAGTTGGCAGGAATTGGGTTCCCTTTTAAGTTTCGGCCTGGCTGGGCCGGGCCGGCCCGGTTACTTAGCCAAACCCAAACAACGTATGGCTCTTAGTTGGGGGGCCTCTTGGTTTTGCCTCAATTGTTGCGGATGTGGCAGCGCTTTTACTTACCGGAACACTCGTTGCTGTAATGGAAATGGCGAATGCAATGTTCTCGTTTCATTTCAAATTGTTATGCACGGACGTTTATTTAAAATTTCTTGATTTTTTTTTTGTTTTTGTAAAATCATAAGTACAACTTAAGAACTAACTGCTTTCTGGTATGGTTTTCGTTTTTAAGTATTTTACAATTGAAGTCCCAAGAGATCGCTGGGTTTCCTGGTCATCCAAACAGTGCACCATTAAAGTAGAATCTATTTCTAGGGTCTTACACATTTACAGACACAGGGGAGTTTACTGGACATTTACATGGTGTGTGGGGGGCGGTTATTTTATCTACGCTGCTATTAGATTTACGGTCATATATCCTAGAGGGTTAGGGGTTCCATTGTTAGACTATTGTTTCTATATAACTCGAGCTATTTATTTATGGTTTTAAATGCACTGAACCGGGCAGCTAGGTGTGTGTGGGTTTCCTTAAGTATCGACTATGTGTTTGTTTGCATTGAAATGTCGCCGAGAGCGTCATAACTTATGAATTACCTTAGCCTAGTCCATGCGGAACCAAGTTTCGATTTCGTTTCCCCCCCTTAACGTGGTTGTGATTCTTAGGCAGTATCATTTAAATATGTCTTTGGATACAAAGTAGCCGCCGTCGTTTGCTGAGAAATCTTGCGACGGCGCTTCTTGTTATATTTACAAGTTTTTGCGTGCTGCAGCACTGATGGTTAAACGTATCTGGTGATTTGGGTGTGGAACTCGGAAAGGCAGATCTGCAGCTGACTGAACGAGGGCCGCTCATTCGGCATCGAGGCCCAGCAATAAGCCATAATCGTAAACCTGCAAATGAAAAAGCAGAAACCAAAAATACCAGATCAGTAAATCTCTCAAGTTTCCTTGCTGTTTCCTCCCTCGGCATACTTACAGTTCGTCGGGGCAGTTGAAGGGCTGGGCCAGCCGATAGCCATCCTTTAGGTAATGTTCCATTTCGTAGGGATCGATCTCGGCATAGGGCAGCTTGCCCAGAGTGCACATCTCCCACATGAGAACCCCAAACGACCACACGTCGCTGCCCTCGTTGTAGTGCGATTTCTGCAGGGCCTCCAGCGAGAGCCACTTAATGGGCCGGTACTCGCCATCCCCCAGGCAGTTGTAGTCCCCGGGGAAGAGGTCTCGACTGAGGGCGCTGTCGGTGAGCTTAACGCGCAGCTGATCGTCAATCCTGCAAGGCAGAAAAAAACCCAAGACCAGGGCAGGTCAGTTTCGGCTCGTCTTGGGCTTCTTTGCTTGGTACTTACACGCAGTTCCTGGCAGCCACGTCCTTGTGTATGACGCCGTGATTATGCAAATGCTCCATGGCCATGGCCAGCTGGGAGGCCATCAGCACGGTTTGTATGGTGGTCACACTCCTGGCATACGAAGGGTCCTGCAGGAAACTCTTCAGATTCCTTACGCTTCCATTGGCCGCGTACAAAACGAAGGGCGTGTTGTAGTCCTCGATTGAAATTCCCAACACGGCCAGCACATTGGGATGGGTGGCCTCGTACAGCATCATGGATTCCTGCAGCAACAGGTTCACCTGCAGCTGGCTGGCCTGCTGGGCCACCGTCTTGACCAGCACCTCCTGGCAGTCATTGTAGGTGCCGCGGTAAATGCGTCCAAAGTTCCCCTCCTGCACCAAGCAAGACAAACGCACCCGGCACTTCTGCACGGTTAGCTCCTGGAGGCGGCAATTGAACTCCTCCGGCTCATGCTCATATTCGCGAAAGGGCCGCGTCAAAGTCGCATAGGTGGGCGTGATCGTCGAGGGGCAAACGTAGATGGAGTTGTGGGCCGTCGAGGAGATGGTGGGCAGGCGCTGGAAGCTCGACGTTTTGATTAAATGAACGCCGTTCGAGGGATGCCGCTTTGAGGGTCCCTTTGCGCAGTAGGCAATCAAAATAACCGTGGACACCAAAACCAGAGCCAAAATGCCGCCTATGATGAGAGTGATGAGTCCACTGGTGGGAGGGACAATGTTCTCCCTGAGCATGGGATCATAATCGGAGCCAGGCGAACCGCGGCCCACAGTGACCGTTTGCTGGCCCAGTCCGCGCTCTGTGGCAGTGCCTGAATGTCCCTCCGTGTCCTGCTCCTCATTTGGGGCCAGGTGGCCGTCGGCTATAACGCGCTCGGCGTTGTCCTCGGAGTGGCCAGCGAAATGGGTTTCGTCATGGCTGCCGGCCTCGGGATGGTGGAACTCCTCGTCGTAGTCCTCGTGAGGGCCTTCTGGTTCGTCCTTTAGGCAGATTTTCTTGCGTTTGAACACCAGGTTGGTGTTGTTGTTGGTCTCCCGATCAAGGATGACTTCCAGTTTGATGGTCACCGTCACCTCGGCCGCCCGAGTGCCCGAGCATTTGAGGCTGATGCCCCAGGTCTGCGGCTCGAGAGGGACATCGCCAATCCGCGATATGTTGAGCATGGGGCGTGGCAGGACATCCGCATCCGAGGTGGCTATGTTGATGCTGTAGGGCAGCGGATGGTCCACCAGAGACTGCCAAGTGAAGGTCACGTCGCTGATATTCGCCGGCACTGGGACTGCGAAATTCAGGGCATAGTCGTTGATGGCGCCCTCCCGCACGTAGTAGAGCTCGGCGGAGACTCCTGCAAGGACACAGTAAAGTGAAAGGGAAACACGTTTTAAAGCTTGTCCAGGCCATATGTCCAAAACGTCTTGTTAGCCAGCCAAATTAATGATCCCAACGCTCTCTGGCCTGTCACTCGGCTCATCGTCCCGCCTGCACAATCAATCACGGGGGATTCACATGCTGTTTGTGTACTTGGGAAATTGATTTTCCCCCCTTCCCACCCATCAAGCGACCCAACCAGTTGGTCATGTTCGGTGACATATTGAAGGAGTTAAATTACTGAGACAAACCGACATTCGAATGAGCCAGAAAGCTGAAGAGAAAGACGAGGAAAAAAAGGACAAGACGATTTTTTACCACATGCTGGCAAATCAATCAAATCCACAAATATCCTGACAACAACACAGCCATAAACAGGAAGGGAGTGAGTGCCAAGAGGAGTCCCGGCTGGTCCAGACATTAATAGTTGTCAGGAGGGAAATATCCCATGAAAAGGGTCGAGTCGGGTCCAAGATGAGAAATGGCATTACAAGGGAATTAGCTCATCAAGGGAAAGGATTCCGGACGGGTAAATGAGGGTTTCCTTGTCTACGGAGAGAAATTTCTCCCTGCCTATGAGAAATTGAAAGTCATTGAAAATCTTCTGGAGTTTATTAAGGTCGGGGTGGCGTTTCGCACCGGAACCTAAAAGCTCAACAGTTTTATCTGCTCTGGGAAATTGGGAAAGGCTTCAAGAACTTAATTCACTGAGGAATCTTTAAAGATTTTTCGATCTCTCAAAATTATATTCCTCCATGCGCTGCCTTTTTGATCTTCCCTCCAGCAACTGGTCTGCTTCAAAGATCCGCCCCAGAACGGGAAACTGGGGAAGTCCTCTAGAACTTTTGGCATCCACTGACTTGAAAAAAGTCTATATATTCTGAAAGAAGCCTTTCAGGATTTGCTGATCTCTTTAAACTTTCTCTCTCCGCCTCTCATGCGCTGTCTTTTTTAACTTCCCTCAAGCAACTGGTCTGCTTGAAAGATCCTCAAGGTATTTTTTATCCTCATCAACACCTTATTGTCTGGGGTGTCCTCGCCACCTGCCGACTGATCAGCTACCCCGCCGTCACCTGTTTCATGTTTAACAAATAGTTGAAGTCGGCCTGTCCCACCACCAGTATATCTTCGTTTATCAGTGAGTTTTGACAGGTTTAGTGTGGCTGTTGTGGCTGCTGGCCAGCGCTGCTTACTGATGTTCAGCGGATAGGGAATTTAATTAAATTACCCATTGGAATTATGCGCTGCGGACGGGGGTCGTTTTAGCGATCGATCTTGGGACCGGCGGCGCCGGGCCAGCCACGGGGATCGCTCGATGCACTGGCTGTGCGCTCAATAAATCAATCAAATTACCCAGAAGACAATGGGAGGCCGCAGGAGAACCTTCAAGGACCGGCGCCGGCCGGCCGGGGCGTGGCTGGTAGGCGGGCTAAATGTTTATGCTTAATTAATGTTGGCTGTGTGTGTGCCACGACTTGTGGCATGCCGCGTTGTAGGGATGACGGCGAAAGGTCGCCGTGTGTTTATTTTAGATTTTTATCGTCAGTCGCCGTCGCAGTTGAATTTCATACGTTTTATTTTAATTTATGCCACTTATTCATGGCTAGTCGGCCGTATGTATATGAATATCGCACTAATTAGTGTTGCAAGCCCGCCCCCTCCCCCTCGCCCAGCCCCTCTTCCTCACGCTTCGTTTGCATTTTGAAAATGTAATTAGTACAACGTTCGGTGGCAGCGGCGGCGTCCACTGCAACCGCACAGAAGGGGGCGGCCGAGCGGTCGTTCCTCACTTTGTAGATACGAATCCTGCCGCATAATGAACTGCTAATGTGTATATGTGTATATGTGTGTGTGTGTGAGTCTGGGCTTAAGTGGGGAGTTTCCTGGCTTAGATAAAAGCCCCCGATAAGTTGGAGCAAAGCAAACGGGTTGCGTTAATGGATCGCCGGCATGGCAACTCGTCTGCAATGCGCTTGATTTGAATTTATTTTTCACCGCCAACTCAGCGGCAACTTTAAGCTTCGAGTTTTATAGACTCACCCCCAGCAATTACACAAAAGCAATGGCAATTTAATTTGCCCACCCCAACGCCAGGAAGACGCGCTTTGCATAGCCAAGGAGGTCAGGTCAGGCGATTACCTTGTCGGCTGTCGGTCTGTTTTACACTAATTAGAGCTGATTGCTCGACAAATGAAGTCGGACCATCGCGTCTCGGGGTCGCCCTTTGGCCTGCTGGCTGTCGAGCGGGGCAAATCGATTTTCTTTATCTTGAAAAGGTGAAGGTGGCTGGCGGCTGCTTTTGTTCGTGCACATAAATTTGTGCGACCGGGGAAATTGCGAAAGAAAGTAAAAGTTTTGCCCCAGCGACCAGAAAGTTGGCGCTGATAAGGGAATCCTTGAAATTTTTAAACCGCCTGCCCGCCAGCGAATTCAATTTAATATCCTGCCGGCCATAAAATAAAACCGGCACTATGAAGAAATATGGCTGCTCGAATTCAAGCAGACAGCCCAGCCACAGGCAGACCCATTAGCCAAAAGCCTCGGCCGCAAACTCGCAACCCTTGCGAAAAATGCCAAACCGAAAAATCAAAAACCAGGCGGCCGTTGGCGCTCCTCTAATGCCCTTAAATCAACCAGTGTGCCCAATGTCATCATCATCATCCGCACTCCGTTGTCCGCTGTCCGCAGTCTGCCCGTCGGAGCCAGTCGACTAGCACTAAATGGACGAGGACGACGGGAAACCCCGCAGACGTTGGCGGCGGGCTCTACGCATATCTGCCCCGCCCCCCGGGCGGCCCTTCTTATTGATAACAATAAAAATGTCGTCTGGACCGCCGGGTTGGCTGGCTGGCTGGGCCTTAATGCACGACATATTCATGTGTCAAAAGACAATTTCGGATTTATGGGCTGCAAAAAAAAAAGCGCCATCCAAGTGACGCAATGCCGCCTGGCCTGGCTTACCCTCGTTCTCGGGGGCAATCGGGTGCATTAGCATAAAAGAAAAATATGTTAAGAAAGCATAAAATATATCAAGCCGCCCACTAGCCGAAGACCACAAGCGTCGTGGGGCTTGCATAAATTTCAGGCGGGGGATTTGCGAATATTTGGGGCAAGCTTGGCTGTTTTCGGGGGTTGTAATTGAAATTAAATAGAACCCAGGCCATGAATTCAAATCGTCTGCTTAGCCAGCTGAGGCTTTAAAGGGTTAAAATCCATGAGAAACTTTGGCGGATTGGTTGTCTCGCTTTCAACGCCGTCAATTCAATCAAGCGCTTGGGTCTGAAGTCCCAAAACAAATAAACAAATTGCCCAACAATTTAAAGTCACAAGACCAAAGGCTCGGCGGAGTACAGAAGGGAGAGAAAATTATAGGTTCGCTAGTCTCGGCCGCATGATGAGCTTGCAACTTGCAGCTGATTAAATCAGAGGGTCCCGGCAACTCTTCAGGGAACTTCAGCAGAGCCTGCAACTCACTCAGCCTGGCGAGTTGGCGCGACGTGCAAAGCCATAAAAGGTCACAGGCAGGCAGGCAGGCAGAGGCAGACAAGCCAAGACGACCAAGTCTCTCACCATACAAGGCGGCGGGCTGGCCAAGGGCCGGGGAACAAGGTAATTTTTATGCCCAAATGGTCATGATTCGTGCCTGAAGAACACGGCACGGCGAGACCCAAAGAGACGAACAGACTGCATCGTCTGTCCAAACAACTTCACTTCACTTCACCAACAAGAAGAACCCGAAGAAGAAGGCAGCCAAAGCGTCGGAGTGAAAGACAAACAAGCCAAAAAGGACATGTGAAGTGGCCAGGGCTGTTCCGGGGGCAGGGCAGATGTTGCCATTGCAGTTGTGGCAACTTCATCACTCCCAGCCCAGCCCAGCCCAACCGACCGACCAACGGTAGCTGCCAAGTATTTCTATTTGTATTTCATCACCATCATGGGGCTCGGTGGTGGGGCAGCTGCAATTTATTTGTCCGCCGTTGCTCTTGGCCGTGATTTTCAGACGCCCCCCCTGCCGCACCCTGGGGCGGATTGCTCTAGCCAAGCAATCAGGCTGCGGCCAAGTTTTGCTTGCCTCAACATTATCACCTTGCAATCCTCATCATCGATGGAGCGGCCAACCAACCAACCGACCCAACGGAGCGGAGCCCTTTCTTGGTCATAAATTCATGGCCATTTCGAGATGGCCATGTTCTCTGCTGGACAAGTGGGCGTGGCACTCGCATAAATTATGATGCCAAAATGCGTTTGTTGATTTCTATGACACGCCATAAAAAATGCATTACATTTATGGTCGCAGTCCTCTAGACTTTCAATTAAAAATGCTAATGCAGGCAGGCAGGCTCTTCCCAGGAATTCTCTACGTTTCTCATTACAATTTCATCGATCAATTAAAGCACTCGAGTTCATTGGGGTCGGCAAGGGAAGGCGGCATGGAGATGTAATTAATTTAACTGATCTTCTAAGTAGACACAATCAGCAGTAAAGCCCAAAGCCCCGCCCGTTTTATGTCCTGGCAGATTAGCCAGCCCTGGAGGTGCAAGTTATTGACTCGTAAAAATCAAAGTCAGTCCTCTCGGTTTAATGTGATTATCAGGGAAAGTTAATGGCGATTGTTATCCGGGGGGCAGGATTGCGTGCGGCCCAGGCCGGTGATTTGTTTGGTCGACATTTGGATTCCTGGCCATTAATTTGCCACCAGTGTAAAATTTTCTTTCAATTTCCACACGGCCCACATTCACGTCCTGCGTGACGTAATGAAATTTTTATCACCAGCCGGACTTGGAGTTCTAGGAGTTGCCATCAAATTTATGGCAGGTCATAAAGCGCAGCAGGTGGAAAGGGGCTGCTGTCTCGAGCTTTTATTTCTGGCTAAGACGCACCTCGTAATGGGCCCTGTGGTTAGATTTGCCTAGGCCAATTCTCCCTCCCCGGACCTCGTTTCTGTTTTTTTTTTCTAAAGTAAACAGAGACTTCCTGTGTTGAGGGTACCCCTGGCGAAATTTATGAACAATTTTTGACAAGAGGGGGTAAGGGAGGCGAATAGAGAGTGAGAGCGGGTGAGACAAACGACGGAAAATTGTCGGGACTGTGAAGTTTGGGCCAAAAGACCTCGGGGGCCACCAGCACAGAAAAACACACGCACACAGACAGACCAACAGACCGACAGACGCTCATACAATTTCAATAGCACCCCAGGGATGGCGTAATTTATGACTCTGACCGAGTGGGCCACCCCTGCCGTCATCCCTGGCGTTGTATTGACTTTTTGGCCCGGCCACGGTAACTGCGATGACGGCTGCTCCTCCAAGCGGCTGCTGCTGTTTTTCCTGTAAACACTGAGGGGTCCGAGGGGCTGGCGGATTAGCGTTGTCTCCCCCGCGTGGGTGTCTGGGTTTCTCTCAAGTGGACACTGCCAATCTGTCCGTCTGACTGGCTGCTTGAAAACTTTACCAGGAGGGGTGCCCCACCTGCCCCAAATTATTCGCCGGTATCGCTTGAGAACTGGTCAAAGTTGAGGGCTTTATGATGTTGTAAACGTGACGTTGCAAACTTTTTTGCCCTCCGGTTAAATGGGTGAAATTTTGGTTGTCGGAGAGTCGAGCAAACCGCCGGCGGACAGACGGCCAGGCCACACACGAACTGACCGAAAAAGAGTCAATGTCTGCCAGGGAAAATCTTGCGGTTGTGGACGGCCAGGCTGGGGAACTGGTGGCTGGGTAATTAGGTCACGAGGGCCAATGACCCAATGCAAAGATGGCTAATTGGCAGGAGATGAGCCCGGGGGCGGTCAACAAGCGGAAGAAGATCAGCTTGGGAAGTCATCAGGAAGCTAAGAGGCAAATTGCTGCCCGCAACGGACAAAACTTCAGGTGAAGAGGAGGAAGTTTATAAAAGGAGGAGTTGAGGAACTTGGGACGTTAGGAAACCAGTAGAATTGAGAACCAATGACCCATCCTGACCCATCCTGAGCATTAGATTTTGGTCCTTCTGGCTGTAAAAAATATCATCATTTGCACTTTTCACTTCGGGCCATAAAACATTTCCACCCTTGATTTATGACTCGGCCACTTTGTCCCCAGCAGATTTATCGCAACGACCCCGCCCCTCAGCCCCTCTCTGTGTGAATATGCTAATGATAATGTTGCTAATACGCTTTGCCACTGTGATGTGGATGTTCCTTTGGCCAGTGGCTGTCATTAGCCGCGTTCGTGTCCACACAAAGCAGCCAACATTTCACGCATTTCGAGGGCCCACAAAAAACACAACAGATGAAAATTGATAATAAAAAGGTTGTCAGCGCCGAGAGCCGTAAGAGCCGTGACAAATGCACGGCGGCAAATAAACACGAGAAAATTTTGAACACGCAGAACAAATTCAATTCTCCATGGAAACAACGGCGCCCTCTCAGCTTCTGCAGTGACGTTGAAATTTCTCAGGCGGCGGCGAGCCGCTCGAGCGTAGCCGATTCAAATTTATACGCTCGCCGCCACCGCACAGTTGCCGCGGCCGGGGGGGAAAATGATGCCATTTTAATGCCGTTGATATAGCGAAAATGAGCGGTAGATTAAGTTTAAAATAAACCGCTATGTAATCCGCAGAAACCGCGGCCGCATCCAAGGACCCCGGCCGAGGAGCAACTCTTTCACGTGCCATGTGCAAGTTCCATCACGCGTGACAGCGAAATTACAAGTCATTCGGGCCGTGAGTCGGTCGTGCCAGGCCGGCTGGCTGGCTGGCCAGTCCGTTTGATTGAAGGCCCAAATTATGTGGCTGGCCGGGGCCGTCGGCAGGCAATTTTTGTGTCAGCATTTGGGCAGCAGTTTGCGGTTTAGATTGATTTCCATTTGATATTTTGATTAGCGGGCAAAATGGGACTGCCGGCAGCGAGGCGCTCCGCTGATCCATCACAGGCCCCATCGCGGGGTCCATTGGGGTCGCCGTCATGTCGCGGCCAACGATTGTGCCATCCCCTGGGAAGCCCAGTCAACGGCCCCAGTGGACGTCTAAGTGACTTGTCTCCAATTGAAATACCCCTCGCCCCCTCCGCTTTGCTGTCTACCAATTAGCAGGTTATCCCCCTTTACAGCCGCTTTTGAACTATCCGACAGACCCCGAGAACTCATCATCATGATCATCATCGTGGTCGTCGGATTGTTGGTGAATGCGCTTCGAACATTTGAACATTTTGGCGGCACTTAAGTGCCCCAAATTTTAATTACTTGCAATGTTATCGGCCCTTGTCCCCCCTCCCGCCAGAAACCTTCGACTGTCGGGACGCAAAGTGAGCATGAAAGGCGCTGCGTGTGAAATTTCCCAATAAAGTGCAGCGAGCTCGACTGGCAGCAGATTTTGTGTGCCATGTAATTTGGGGGGACGGCAATTACCAAAACCCATAAATTATAAGCCCAACGAAAAGAAGTCAAGAGATATTTTGGGGGGTCTAGGCAGAATCGAAAGTATAACAAATTTAAAGCCACTGCCGGGGTAGCCTATTTTCCACTTGATTTGGCTTTGGTTATTTTTGGAAATTTATAATTTAAAATGTGCGAAAGTATCTTAATGTTCCTCTATCTGTGAGAACTTTGAACGCCAATCGACAATTGTTTTTTATTTTCAAAAATAGTTTTAGATTTCCCCTGTCTTCGTTCACATTAATCCCTCAGGAAATCAAATACCTTGCCAATTTAAATTTTCATTTCGCCCTTCGTTATTGAATTGCGGTTCTAGGATTTGAGATATCGAATAACCCGTTCCCACAATCAATTCGAATTGAGAATCGAGGCTTTGTCGGCGGCAGGCCAAGGAGTCAAAGGGGCGGCAATGAACAAAAAAGAAAAAATTAAACGCAAAATAATAAAAAATAATTTATGAGCTCATTAAGAGGGCGACTCGCAAGTGCGGCCCAGGGGCAGGGGCGGGTCTTGAATTTCGCAAGCGGCAATAAAACCCAAATAAAAATGCACAGAGCCTGGCGGCGGCGCTGCTGCCTGCAGCCACCCAGGACCGCACTGCGTTTCAAATAAAGCACTCAACGTGCGTTTCCTTTACACCAGGAACTGCCCGGGGCGAGAAGGACGCGGGCCAGCAAGTACGATGAGTGGAGGAAAGCCTGGGGAGGGGGGAGGAGGGTGGCTTTTGTTTGGCGGCGCTGGCGTGCTCAAGTGCCGCTCGGCCTCGTGCGTCGCTTCGCATTTCGCTTCCGGGTTTTGTTTGTTTGCATACCGGGGGAGGGACGCCGGACGGACCCCGGACCGGGCATACAGGACGATTCCAGGGACGCAACGGTGGCGGTGTCAGGGACGCTGTTTGCCTGCCGCATTTCTGGTCCATTAAGTAGCTGTTACTTTTGTTGTAAAGGTAGCCACCCTGGCAATGCCACAGCCACCGCTGTCTGCCCCCAGCCGCTGGCCTTGGTGTGGCTGGGTGTGCGACTTTTCTCACTTGGCCGGGGTTGGCTGGCCAAATGTATCTGAAAGATACAAAACAATTGCAAATGTTTGGTATACGCGCCACGCGCCGGCTTCCCCCCGGACTCGACTTTTGTTTATTTAGACATTTTACTGTTCCACTGCAGTTGAGCGGCTTCCGCGCTGCACAGGATGCGTCGATCCTTCGCCCCTTAATCGTCGGGCATAATCGCGCTCATCATTGTGGGAATTTCGTCAATGGTTTGGCGGCGGGTTTAATTACGGTAAATGCTGCTTTTTACCCTCGAGTTAATGGAGATTTTGTGTCGGTAAATCCCTGGTTGTTTTATGATTGCCCATTTGGCCAGGCTAACTGTCAATTTGCCTAAGCCTGGCGGCTCATTTCGTGGAGTATCTCCTGGCGCCCGGACATGCCACTCAGCCGAGGGCGTTTTACATTAACGATGCATAAATTCAGGCCACTGATTCACAGTCCAAAAGAGGCCAGCGGTGATGATGACACTCCCAGTGACCGAGTTGCCCAACCATCGACTGTTGGGCGGGGGGGAATCAATGATGACCCCCATGTGTTGGCCATCAATTGAATTGCTGACTGGCCATCATCAGAACGCATTTTGATGGGCATTACAATTTGTCAGCGCCTCGTTCACTTAATTGGGAAGGAGGGCAGAAACAGCACAAAGAATAATTAACATGATCGAGTTCTAGGAAGCCCACAAAATAGCTCAAGAAAAATGGACAGAGAATGAAAGAAGTTTCCCAACTGCTCGACTGCCCGCTTGGGCAATCCTCGGCCAAAATGGGGTGGAACGGAGCGGGCGGGGCCTTCGTGTCTGATGCCCACCAATCATGCAAAAAAGGGCCAAGAGAATAAACGAAAACTAAAAACATAAACAATTGAAACTGATTAAATTAATTTGATAACAAGGAAGCCGGTCGGTCGGTCGGTCGGGTAGTTTGGGGCTGGCGGCGGTCACTTGAGATAACTGGACTGCTGGGCTTTCCCAAGGGTGCGTGCGTGTGTGGGGAAATTCATTTTCATTGCTGATGAATTTCCGAGTGCGGTGAGTTATGATTTGAATTTAAATAAAATTCCATTTAATTGCAGTCGAAAGCAATTACAGTTACTATCAGAACATCCATAGAACGGGCCAAAAAGAATTTAGAACATTCCAAAAAAAATACCACAAATAATCAAGAAAAGCAATTAAAGTCAAGCGGGCTGGGGGCATGAAATTGTTAAAGTAAGGAAGGCGGATTTATGGGAAAACGAAGGAGGATGATCGGAGGGGCCTAAAAAAGTCCGTGGGAATGGGAAGCCGTCAAAGAATTCAAAGGGCGTTGGGGAATTTTGTTTTTTTGATTAGAAATGTGCAACAGTTTATAAATTTCTATATCTTTAGATATATAAAAACCTTTTTGTTAGAGCCGCCAGTTGAGTTATAATGCTTCTCTTTGGGGATTACTTTTTATGTGATCGAGATCTAGATCTTTAAAGAACTTTAAAGATAAATCCTCTTAACTATTTTTAAAGACACTTTAGAACTCAGTTAACTCTTGAAGTCAGCTTTAAATTCTCTAATTCAATCTCTCAGCATTTCTCACCACCTTTCCTGTTTTCCTGTCCCTCGTTTCGAATCTCTCGCTTCGTTTTTGATGCAAGTTCTGTTGGTTTTCAGGGGTCATTCGTCTATGTTTCGATTCGGTAATTCTCCCCATTTGTTGGGGCTATCTAAATAGCCCACTAATTGTTGTCACCCAATTTGCTGACTGGCTTGAATTCTGATGGTTTTTCATTTGGGGAAATTCTCGTTCAGAGCAGTCGATGAACTGCCGACGCTTCACTTCAATTGTTGCCATTGTTGTCGCCACGTCGCGTTGTTGCGGGTGTTTAATTTATGCATCCGTGCAACGATTTCCATGTTGCTGGCGCATTCCAACGCTTGTCACACACCAAAGCGCCCACCAACAAAATTTAAAGCCAAAAAACAAAGCACCAATACAAACTTCCATTTGTCCTCTGGCTGGACGTTTAGCGATTTAATTAAACGCAAGTGGGCGTGGCCGCTTGTCAAATACTGCCACTGGGTGTGCATGTGTGTTGACTGTTATTATAAGTGGGAGTGGAGAGCAGCCGCCTTCTGTGAGGCTGATTCTCAAGCCACAACGTCCACAAGGTCCCTCCGCCAGGGAACCCTCTGAGTGCAGCCGGCTGTTGAGGGCGAGGGACAATGACGACGGCAATGATGGTGACACGTGTGGCACGGCAGGGGCACTGACAGTTGCTCGTTCAATTGCCCACCCCCGTAATTAAGCCGCATGGAAATGCAACTGAGATTTGGCAAATCCGACAGGCGGAGGGACGGACAGGAGCGGCCATGCAGCTGCCGTCGCCTTGCCTGGCTGGCGACTCGAACGCGTCGCCCTCAACGTTGCGTCGTTCATTTGCCAATTACGCGCAGAATTTGCCGACGACACGACGTCGAGTTGTTTATGTTGAGTCGATGGGGCGCCCCTCCTGGTTGCCTTGTGTTGGCCATGTTCGTGCCCTGGCCGACATCTTGTGCGTTTTATTAATTACGGCATTTGAACGTCTCTGGCCAAAAATTCACCACGCACGTCGGCGGGATTCTGTCGCTCTGATTTTCATTGCATTAGCAACGGTGGAAGTTTCCGCTGCTGCCGTCGCTAAATGCACTAATTGAGTTCACATTACTTGGCAAAATATTATTACCACCCGATGGTTGTTATGGCCTTTATTAGCCGAACATGAGTCGGCAGGACCACCCCAACCACCTGACCCTTCCCCTTTCCCCGTCAGCGTAATGAAAACGACGACTGAAAATGTCAATCGAACGGCCAAGATTAGCCAGCTCTTCCCCAGTGACTGGCATTTTCTGTTCAAGGGCTCTCGTTGCATCAGGTTGATGGGCCAACAAGTCCGAATCCCCCTAGGAGAAGGGTAAATAGACTGACTGACGCGACGTTCGGGGGGGAAAAGAGCCAGCTCATCGCATAGGCACGGCCAGCATCATTTATCATGGAGTTTTCTTTTAAATAGAAGATTCTTTGGCCAAGTACAGTTAGGCAGAAATTGGTCAGAAGTGGTTGGGATGGGAATGGCTTTCCAATACTCGCCACTTCCCTTTTCCGTTGAGCCATTAGACTAACGAGTTGTCCTGGTGCTGCCATTAGGGAAGCCCCTGACACGGTTTTGCATAGAGGAGAATTTGATGAAAAGTGCGGACAAAGTGCATCCAGCAAATTGGGGCAAACTTTTCACGCACTTCAGCAGCCGCCCAGCAGCGCCATTGCCGCCGGCAGCTGTGCAAACTGCGGCCCACAACTTTTCCATATGCAAACAGCACATATTGGATGATGCATACAAATACAAATAGGAATATATATAAAAGATATATACGTGCCGGGGGGGTGTGTACATGGAGTTGTTTTTGTTGCCGACAATTTAATTGATGTGCAAGCGGAACGCACATGGCGACCCAAAACACCGTCAACCTTTTGAACTAAACCGCTGAAAAATGACACCTCCGCCACCGCAAAGCGAGAACCCAGCACCAGCCCGCCCCGTCCATCTGCCACCAAAGCCAGGAGAAAGTAGGTCAGGCATGCAACTTGCTGTCAACGCTGGATAATTAGAGAGAAAGAAAGAGACTCGGGGAGACCCGAAAGCCCGAGCCCATCCAACACCCAAGCCACCTTGCTGGCGCTCGATTAATGGCCTTAAATTTGATTTTCTTTGACACTCGACGGGCACAACTAATAAATTTCCCGCACTGGGTGATCCATCACCGCCCTCGCCCACCAGCCCACCAGCCCACCAGGCCAGCCAGCGCCCTCATCGAATCCGCATCAAGTCAAGTGCAAAGCCACCAACAATCGATGCATTGCTGGCTTGCTGCCTCTGATTGATCGGATCTGAGCCGTCGATTCGACTGCCTGGCGCTCAGATATGGCCAACGTGAAGGTGCCACTGCCCCTGCCACTGACAGACAGTCGAGCGTAAATTTACGATATCTGCCAGATAAGCGCCTGATTAGCAGGGACCCCGTTTCTGGTCGCCAGGGCGATAAGCTCCCCACGGCTGCTCTCAAATATTTACCCAGTTATTCACAACTGACTGACGAATGGTATCCTCGCCACCTCGAGGCGCTGCTGCAGCAGGCCAGGCCCATCAATCACTTGGATTGTTTGCCTAGGCCGCCGCTTCAAGTGCTGTAAATTTTTACAACATAATTTGAGATAATTTTTCATATCTGTGCGGACGACGACAGCCCAACGCTTTGCATGTGTTTTATGATTCGACGACATAGATTTGATTTTTCTATCGCCCGCAATGCGCCCAGCTACTGATTTTCCACGCCTCACACGCAAACAGAGTGCATTTTTTGTTTGCGGGCCTCAAACAAAAAGCGAGTAAAAGTTTCCCACTTTTTTTTTTTGCATCATAAAACCTTTTTTTATTGGGGGATGATGGGCAGCAGAACTGAGCCAGGTTAAAATTAAGGGAATGGGATTATGAAGAGGCGGACAAAGATTGAGTTATCAAAGACAAAAAAGAGTGGGAAACTCAGGGCAGTCTGGTGGAGAGCAGAAGGAATATTTCTGGGTGCTTAGTAATCTTAATTTTAAAGTTTTATTAAAGTTTTGGATCTTCTACAATAATTCTTATAAATTCTTTCATTTTAGTTGCGCTGCTTCAAAAAATGGTAAGTCTTCTTTAAACTATTTATTCCTTAAGTCGCAAGTATTTGTCCCTTAAATCGGTTGACTCATTTGAGAGCTGAAAACATTTTCAAAACTCTGCTAACTTCAGTGTGGGATTGATTACATTTCGTCATACTTCCCCAAAATTTGCTTATAAATGGTAAACTTTTCAATTTTAAGCCGAAATTATTAACGAAATCGAAAATCCTCTCTGAGCCGCTGGGAACTTCTGCGCCACCTGTGCCCCTGGCCGAGGGCGGGGGAATGCGGCAAACAAATATTAAATTTCACTTAATTTTTTGTTGTATTTGTTGCTGCCTCCTAATGAGCTTAGTTTTTTCCCCCAATTCGATTTTTAATTCGTTGAATTGAGGGGAACCAAAAGCCGTGAAACGCACAACAAAACAAACAACAAAAAACACCACGACAATCGAAAAGTTTATAGGGATTTGCATTTAGATGAGAACCACGAAGAGGCACAAACGAAGCGAGGGTGGGCGGGGGAACCGAAGGTGTCATAAGAAAGGCCGCGCGCCAACGCCTTTCAACACTTTTGAGAAGGGCCTATAATTTCCACCGTTCAACGTTCGTGTCGTGGATCGCATCGTCGGTGTTGTTGTTGGTTTTGATTTGTGAATCCGGCTGGTGGGTCGTTAATCAAGAGGTACGAAAAGTAGGAGGAGTCGGCAGATTTCTGGTTGAACTTACCGATCAGACGCAGGACCTCGTGGAGATTGAGAAAAATGTTGAGATGCGTTTGGCCGGCGGTGAGGAGGGCCAGGAATAATCCAATTGTGAAGATGCCTTTCATTTTGGCCACTTAACACTTCCGCGGGGGGTCGGGGGCAGGCGGAAACTCGCTTGTTGGCGGTTAAATTGTTTTGCTTGAATTTCTTGCTGGCAATCGACCGGACGATCTTCTCACTTGCTTGCCTTGATATTCATTCTCTTGTTTGCAAAAATTAAATTTCTTGAAATTTTCCGATTTATTCCTCGACACTCGAATCGAATTTAGAAAAGCATTTTAAATTAATTTTAATCCTTGTTTATTTTGTTGGCCGACACTTGCGAACGAACTGAACTGTGACTCCCGAATCACTTTGGAGTTGAAATTCTTCCGCGACGAATCGACGTGATGCGTTCACCGTGACGATTTTCCACAAACTGTCAACGGATAAACAAACATTTTCCCACAGAGCCCACGCGCCTCGTCCATTCCACGCCGACAGTCCAATTCGTTCGTTGCCATCCACAAACATCCATGGCGCTGAGAGAATCCACACGCTGTGGAAGCTGAGAGAGCGCGAGAGAGCCGAGCATATGGCAGGCATTGGGATGGTGGTGGTTTACCCAAGAGAATGTGAATGTAAATGTTTGAATTTAAAGATTTTCTACCAAGAATTCTTACTCTATTTAAAAGTTTTTAAAAGAACTTTTCTTGAGTTAGAAGACTTAACAAATTTTAATATATAACTTTGGCGCCGCGATTTAAACCGGTTTTGCCCGCAGGGCTGCATTTTCTGAGTATTTCGGGCAGACTGCCTAAACCGCCACCTGGCGGAATTTACAAACCTTTGAAAATAGTTTGCATTCAAGTTCGAAAAAAGGGGAAGTGGTCTGCCTGGGGAAACGTGGATGGCATTCCAATTAGAAACCCGCCAAGAATTTAAATTTGGAGATCTGTTGGCTTTAATTGCACTCTTATTTATTTTGGTTACCTTGTCTTTTTGATATTTTATACTTTAATAAGCTGCCTGGGCTAAACTGACAATTATCTGATGATCATAACTAGGACTGATGGGTTGGCTTCTTTGGAATACATTTAAAATGCTTATATGTAGCGAATACATTAATACTTCGAGGACAATACATAAATACAAATACGTAAGGTCTTAAGAGCAAGAATATTGGGGTAGAAGAGCTGCCGTCGGTTATTTAATTAGCCTCGGAGGCGGAGGTCGCGGTGTTGGAGGAGGCCTGAAGTTTCAGCTGCTCCAAGGAACTCAAAGTCGTTTCGATTAGCAAATTATAGTCTAATTCGTTTAAACTGGCCTTGGCGGTCAGCAGGTCCAGAAAGGAGTCCAGCGGCGACAAAGTCTCAGCCGTCAGATCTGCAAAAGCCAACAAACTCTTTAAAAAAAAATCCTTCAACCAAACGTACAAAAAACAAACACTGGCAAACACTCAAAAGCGCTTACCAGCTGTTCAAAATGGGAACTGAGCTTGTGTGTGAGTGGGTGTGTTCGTGTGTGTGTGTTGTGATTTGAAAATGAAACGGAAAACACTCAGAATGCAGCTGGCCAACAGGACGACCCCAAAAACCCACAGCAAAGCCTGGCAAACCAACGCTTGCGGCTTGCCAGCGGCTAATCAAAAAGCAGAAAAAGGCAAAATCAAAAGCATATAAGTCAATTTATACTCACCACTTCGTGAGTTGACATTCATGCGCGACTGGGAGCTGCCGCTGGAGCTCCTCTGCTGGTCGTGCTGGCCGGAGAGTATATTGGCTGCATGCTCCCTGCCCCGGATCATCAGGCTGTCGGCATGTGGCCAGCACTTGAGCAGCCGCTGGGCGCGTTGCTTAGGTAAAGCGGAGAGCAGCGACAACTTGCGCTCAATGCCCGCCGGGGAGTCTTCAATGTCTGCCGGAAAAGAGAACATCATTGCGAGGTGATGAGTCGGGTTTTTCAACTCACCATAGACAATGCTCTTCATGACGTCGACCTGCAGCTCGAAGACGTGGTTCTCCACGTACTGGAGGAACATGTCGAACTCCAGGGCGCGGTAGCCGAGATAGGTGAAGAAGGAGGAGAAGCCCTCGGGCAGGGGAAAGGCTATGGAGTCGACGGCCAAACAGTAGCGTTCCAAAATCAGAAACAGCGAATGCTTCTGGCAGCTGGACATTTGATCTCTGAGAGAAAAGCGTTTCAAAATCGATCATGAGTTCAGTTTCCCTCACTCACATGAGCTGAAATCCACGCAAAGTTTCCAGGCGCGCATCCAAGCCAGCAGCCCGGCAAACCAGCGAGCACAAGGCCCGCGACAGCTCCAGCTGGGAGGACACATACTGCGAGGCCACCGCATGGACATGCGGCGGGGCCTGCGAACGCTCGAACAAAGTCTCCTTCAGCCAGCGGAAGCCCGTGTGAGGCTTCGACGAATGCTTCACCAGATGGACGCTCAGCTCGCGCAGATACTGAAAAAACCACAGGGATTACCAATTGAAATTGATTGATTTTGAGCGATCCTCACCACAGAGATGACGTGCTCCTGCTTGGTGGCCGTGCAGGTCTCCGACTCCACGAAAGGCAGCACTTCGCTGGAGAAGGGAAAGGCGCTGCTGTAGTCGCCGAAGCCGCCGCCTCCCTCGGGCGACAGCGGGGTGGTGCAGCGGGACAGCGCCTCCGGCTGATAGCAGGCCAGGGAGAAGATTAGTTTCTCGGTCACCTGCTCGGCAGTGAACCTGGGCTGCTCCTTCTTGGCCGACTCGTTGAGCAGCTCCCACAGGCGAGTCCAAATGTCCGTGCGGTAGGGCGAGAGCCGCTGCTGCGGCGACAGCAACATCATGCTGGTGTTATGGAGCGACTCATGGGAGAGGCCCACGCTGATGTCCGCCACGCGAGCCTGAATAGGCCGAGTGGCCACGGCCGTGGTCAGCGGCAGCAGGCGGACCAGCGGCTTGGCATCGTCCGGCAGGCCTCGCACGGCCGTGGCATAGCTGCCGGCCACCAGAGCCTCCTTGAGCAAGGCCACGGTGTCCAGGGAGAGGGGTCGCTCCATTATAATGCTGAGCAGCTCGGCCAACACGTCCAGATCGTTGGAGTGCAGCTGGAAGTAGTGGATGATGCTGACGCGGTTGTCCACGGAGCTGTCGTGCCGGAAGGCCTCGATGAGATGGGCCCGCGGCACTGTCAGCGACACCAGATCCAAAGTGGCCACGTCGTAGGCCAGAGCGCCCCACTTGCGCAGCGGAATCAGCTGGGTCAGCGGGTTGCGGTTGTGGGCCGGGCAGACGATGTGGCAGTTGGGCTCGTGGGTGAGTCCCACGTCGAGCAGATGGACAAACAGATCAGGCTGGAACACAAGCAAGTGGTGCGGTCCGTGGAGGGCAAATGTGGGCTTCAGCAGGCGAGCCTTCTCCCAGGGCACGCCCGGCATCACGCAGTGGACCACGCAGCCGTGGTGGAGCAGGGTCACGGAGTAGGCAAAGTGCACGTCCACCTGCTGCTTCTGGCCGGCCAAAGCGGCTGCCTCGTCCACATGCTTCGGCTGGATGGGCTGGTAGAGGTAATAGTGGCAGACGAAGAACATGCCGGAGCTGTCGGCCAGGATGATTAAATTTAAGGAGCTGTCGTGGACGCGGAGCGGGACTGCGTCGTCGTCGTAGGAGGGAGCATCGTCGGTGGCGCCGGTGGGCAGCTTGGGCAGGCTGAGGGGAATGTTTAGGACCGTTTCCGTGGGCTGCTTCTCGTTGAACTGGAAAGCCGAGAGGGTGGGGCTGAGGGTTTGTTCTGGGGGATTGGCGGCCTCTTCGCGTTCGTCCAACAAACTCAGACTCTTGGCCTTTGGCTTCAGGTGGATGTAGTAGAGGGCCTGGGACTCGGCGTCCCACTGGGCCCAGCTGAAGCTTCTGGCCAAGACGTCGTGGGTGAGGATGCTCGTATCCAAGCGCCAGGCAGTCACATCTGTGGTCCCTATTTGCTGGGTCGTTGAGCTTTGCTTCACTATGCAATTGAACTGCTTGATGGCTGCAAATTGACTTGGCTTAATTAAGATTCTTAGCTTCTATTCACACTTACATTCTTCGTGGGTCAGCACCAGCAACTTATCCTGCCAATAAGTACGCGTGGCGCTCTCCACGCGCCACAAGAACTGCGTCATCACCTGCCGCCGGCTGGGCTCATCGTTCAGCGGCGTTGGTGTGCCCGGCTCAGTGCTGCGCACCTCAACCACAAACGCCTGGTAGAGGGAGTCCTTTTTCACGACATAGGACAAGAGTGTGACGCTCGAGTTGATGCTGGCCTGGATGACTTCTATGGTTCCTGCCATCGTCCAAAGCACGCGCAGTTGCTTTTTGGTGGCGTTGAAGTGGCCAATGCAAGTCTCGCGCACATTTTGCTCCAAGTGCTCGAATATCCAACTGGCCAGCAGGCTGCCGTCTTGTTCTTGGCCCAAAATGCGCCACTCGTTGGCTTTGTCTTTGTAGCCCTGGCTGGCCAAAAGGCCACAGAAGTTGGCCGCCAAGTTCTCCTGCCTTAACATTGCTCGAATTGCACAATTGCAATTCGCAAAGCCCGAAAAACTATTATAAACAAAAAATCCAGGGTTGCCCTCTTGCCAGAAAGAGAAACCCGGGTTTTTTTCTTTTCCAATTTGTTGTGATTTTCTGTGTTATGCGAGTGTAGTTTTTTTACCAAATGTGTGAAACGAATACCGCAACTATGTGCCATTTATTAAATTCAAAAAGTGTTTAAAGAAAAATTCGTCCAGAGTAACTTAAGTGCGCGGATATTCGATAATGCAGCCGCCGATAAGTCGATTAACAGGTGGCCGTGAAAAATGGCAACTCCAATTTTAAAATTTATTGCAAAAAGCATTTTTAAACATTTTGCGCCTTAGCAGAACTTTAATTAATTAATATTTAAATTATTAATTAAATTAAAATTGCTTAAATTAACGAAAAGCCGCAACTGGCAACGCCCTGGCAACATTTGGCGCGTCGGCTTCTAAAAAAAAGTGCCGTTCATTTCCGCGAAAACAGCGAGAAGCGTAGATCGCAAAAATGCCAAACGAAATAATTACCCTGCAGCTGGGCCAATGCGGCAATCAAAGTGAGTAACCAGCAAATAGGCCAGTCCTGTGCCCCAATTAACAATCCACGATAGTTGGTTTTGAATTCTGGAAGCGTCTGTGCCTGGAACACGGAATTTCCCCCGACGGCTTGTTAGAGGATTTTGCCACCGACAGCGGCGATCGCAAGGATGTGTTTTTCTACCAGGCCGACGATAACCACTATATACCGCGATCCGTCTTACTTGATCTCGAGCCGCGCGTCATCCAGAGCATCCTCAGCTCGCCCTACGCAAAGGTACACAACCCCCAAAGGTTCCTGGCCAAAGCCTGACCTCCGCTCGTTTTAGCTCTACAATCCGGAGAACGTGTTCATCTCAAAGAAAGGTGGCGGCGCTGGCAACAACTGGGCCTCCGGCTTCTCCCAAGGCGAACGCGTCCAGGAAGAAGTCTTCGATATAATCGACCGCGAGGCTGATGGCAGCGACTCCCTTGAAGGCTTCGTGCTGTGCCACTCAATTGCCGGCGGAACAGGCTCCGGCATGGGCTCATTTATGCTGGAAGGCCTCTCCGATCACTTCCCCAAGAAGCTCATCCAAACGTACAGCGTGTTTCCCAACCAGCACGAGACCAGCGACGTGGTCGTCCAGCCGTACAACTCGATCCTAACCCTGAAAAGGCTGACCAAATGCGCTGACTGCGTGGTGGTGCTGGACAACGCGGCCCTCGATCACATTGCCACGGACCGGCTGCACATCGAGAAGCCGACCTTCACCCACATTAACAACCTGGTGTCCACTATCATGAGCGTCAGCACCACCACCCTGCGCTATCCTTCGTACATGAACAACAATCTCACCGGGCTGACAGCGCCGCTGATACCCACGCCGAACCTTCACTTCCTCATGACCGGGTACACTCCCCTGACGGCGGACAATGAGGTAAGGACCTGAAATCAGAGGCATTCGAGAGGCTTGGCCTCTAATTGCTGCAAATTCCAGACCAAGACGAATGTCCGCAAGACCACTGTTTTGGACGTGATGAGGCGCCTGCTGCAGCCCAAAAACATGATGGTTTCCTTTGGGCCGGACAAGCAGAACCGCCACTGCTACATTTCCATTTTGAACATCATCCAGGGCGAGGTGGACCCCACGCAGGTGCACAAGTCGCTGCAGCGCATTCGTGAGCGCAAGCTGGCCCACTTCATACCCTGGGGCCCGGCCAGCATTCAGGTGGCTTTGTCACGCAGCTCGCCGTACGTCCAGACGGCCCACAAGGTGTCCGGCCTGATGATGGCCAACCACACGGCCGTCAGCTCGCTGTTTATTCGGGCCTTGGCGCAGTTTGATAAGCTCAAGAAGCGCAATGCTTTCCTTGATCAGTTCAGGAGGGAGGACATTTTCAAGGACGATCTAACCGAGCTCGACAATGCGCGGGACACAGTCGACTGCCTGGTGCAGGAATACGGGGCAGCCACCCGCCCTGACTATCGCCAGTGGAGCCCGAAAATTCTAGGCGCCTAAGGAGCTAGGAATTTTTTTTTGAAACTGAGTTGGCTGAGCCTTTTACTTTCCTCGGTTGGAGGTAGGATTTTTTCATTATTTTTTGAGACTTTGATCAGGAACGTCTAAATTCTCCGTTGCCTGCGCCTTGGGTAGGTTTAGTGGTAAGTGAAATAAAGTGAAATTGAAAAAGTGCTTTGAAATTTGAACTACGATTCCCTAGTAAAAATGGTGCCGAATCGTTGGGCCGGGGCCATGAGCCACTACGTTGGCTTCGGACTGCGCCGCACTTTAAAAATACTGGGCTATCTGGCGGGCATACCGCTGCGCCACTAAAGCTTTAGTCACTTGGATCCACTTGAAGGTCCTTCGTCCAGCACTTGACCAGCCCCAAGGGCGTTAACTAAACCCGTAGAGGAAACTTGGCGTCTTCGATTTGGACTACAAGTCTCCCCATCGGACCAGCAAATCCTGGCTTCCCCCAGAGCCAGCAAATAACACACACTATGATTCTTCGCACAACAGCTTACACACAACCAGATGGGACATAAATCCCGCCAGATTATAAAGTAAAACTCGCTAGACTTGGGTCCCCAAGTATTGAACTTATAACCCCAGAGATTAAAGATTATACTCGTAGAAGATAAAACAAAAGAGTTTGAATATTTCGAGGGGAGCGGGGAAGACGTTCTGAAGTATTTTTCTTTATATCCTTAATATAAATCTTCAAACTGCCCATCCTTCGCTAAGGGAGCTCCCATGGGATCTCTTAAAAAATGTATTTAATGCTGCTTTGAAATATCAGTCACTTTGAGTTTTAGACTCAGTCAAAGAAACTCAGTCGATCTATTGGGTTCTATCCCTAAATATTTAATTCAAAATTTAAAAAAAGTAGGTATTTCTTGCCGATACCAATTTAAGGCTCTAAGCTAATTCCTTTTCCCCTTCCAAGAGTTGGAATCGCTCGGCCCAGAAGCAGAATTACCTCACTCGAATCTATTTCCTATAATGTGCTGCGGCAGTCGGTATTACCGGGAAACTCCATGTGTCCAGTGCTGTCTCGTCGACTGCACGTATTGGTGCTGTAGGAATCTTTGTGGTGGTTGCTGCTGCGGGCCATGCACGGTGGAATGTGTGCCGCGGTGCTAAATTCCCACTCTCCGCCGAATTGAGCGATCCAACCAAACAAAATTCAATGTTATTTGGCGCAAGCGCGAATCCCTGAGCCTTAAATTTTAGGCGGCAAAATGCTTTGCTGCAATGCCTTTGCCTCCCGCATGCAGTGCACGAACTTCTGCTACAACTGCTGGACGGGGATATCCTACCACTCGTGTCCGTGCACGCCGTCCTTTCTGCAATGGTCGCTCTTTGTGGATGATCCTTTGTGCTGCTGCTGCTGCCGCAGCAAACCGGGATCCTGTTGCTAATGGCGAGCCTTAAAATGTGGGAGGGGCCAGGGGAATTCTAACTAAATTCGAGTAATAAACTAAACTTTAATAGACCGGCATTAATTCTGTTAAAAAAAACCACTCAGCAGGCGGTGAGAGGGGAGAAAACCACTCAGCAGGCGGTGAAAAGAATTGAATTTTGGGTAGAAGTTGTGATGTGAGAATAAAAATATATTCAGTTCGATTTCCGCCCTCGTGCTGTAAACATTAAAACTAAATTCAAAATTTAAGTTAAAAAAAAATTAAAATTAAAAAAACAAAAAAAGTAAGTAAGGAAAGCAAATCAAATACAATTTATATTGAGTGATTGAATTCCAGCATCCAGTTTACGCACGAGGCAGTATTGAAACCTTTAGGCCAACCCCCCATCCATCTTAGTGCTCCCAGCTCCCTGCCAACATCCCAAGTTCCAACTCCCAACCAACCATGTGCTGCAAGAGGAACGGTCTCCAGGACTGCTGCCCACCTAGGTGCGGTCGGCTGTGCGGTGGATGCAGTCCCTGCTGTGGACCCTGTGGACCCTGCGCTCCTTGCTGCGGACCGCCATGCGGCTGCTGCGTGACAGCCCCGTGCTGCGGACCCCACAGCCCGCCCTGCGGAGCCCCGGCCCCGGTGCCTTGCTCGCCTGCTCCGGGCTGCTGCTGCCCGCCTCTGCCCGAGGGCGGTATTCCCGATCCCCGCATATGGAACTGCTATAACACCCCGCCCACCTATCCTTGTAAGGACTCCAATCCTACAAATTCTCATCACAGACTTAACTTGGTTCCTTTCCCTTTAGGTGGCTTCTAATTCCATCTGTCCTTGAGATCCAGACTTCCCAGACCGTTCCTAAAACTCCCACAGCACAAAATACCGGACAACTGACAGGCTGAGACGCTAACTTCACTTTTAGGCTTAATAAATCAATAGACCGGATCAGAGTTGGTTTTCATTTAAAGGGTTGAAAGGGGGAAGCTCAAATTTGAACTAAGTAGGCCGGTGGAAACTGTCGGTATTCTTGATTCAAAGGTTCACAATTCCCAGTTCGACTTTAGCCTCCGTCCTGTGAACAACACAATCGGAAACTTTCCTTGAAAAGTCTCTGTTTGGTTTAAAGAACGTGAGTAGGCTGCGCTGGTACCTCAAAAGCCAAGTTAGTGGAGCTCTGCTTTCAGATCTGTGTGCTTCCTAAATTCCTGATCTGTTTCCGTGAGTGCCAAACTCGTCGGCCAAGATGTGCTGTGGACCTCCTGGATGCTGCTGCATGCCTGCCTGCTGCCAGTGCACGGACTTCTGTTACAACTGCTGGACGGGCTCGGCGTGTGCGCCCTCCTGCCGGCCCGGCAGCTCGCCTCCCTGCCCGCCTTATCGCGGCGGCTGCGGGCCTTGCTGCGGTCCTTGTGGGCCCTGCTGATGAGTCCGCGCTCAGAAGGGAGTTTTGATCGGGATTGCCAGGATGGGCGACCAAAGTCTTTGATTCTGTAAATTTAAATGTATTAAACTTTCGTCAATTATTGGACAAAAATCGTAGTCAGTTCTCATCTGTCCCGTCTGTCATGGGTTGGCCACATCCCCTTCCAAAATTGTGCAAGACAGGTGGGCAGTCGAGGGTAACCCTGATGGAAGACCTGCAGGACTCCCTATCCGGTGCTTTGTCGGGACCAAAGGGAGGATGTACCGAATTCTACTTATACAGCTTCGGTACCACGGGATTGAGTAGTCTGTAAGACAGATTTGCCCATGTGGTTGGCTCCCTAGTGGAAGTATTGGGGGCTGTGGTGGCCTAAATCGCGGGCAGAGCCTCTTGAGGTTCGGCGTGGAGTTGCGCTTAATTAACCCTCGACCCGCGTGTTATATTTATATATTCGAACACTGTGGCAGAAGTCCTTTCATTAGAACAAGCCACGTAAAATAAAATTGAATAGATTCATTATGATGTCCCGTCTGTCAGTTCTCCGCTGGACTGTCTGTCCATTTGCCCAACTGCTCCTCAACCTTGTAAACCTTTTACAGCCCATGTGAAACCTCTCTTCGTTTTGGGAGCTCTCAGAGCGTCGATGTCCTTATTTATTACAGGAGACCAGGTCTCCGCAGACTTGTCTGTCAAATTGTCCCCTTTTTTATCCACCGGTCAGTATATTTGCTCATCTGCGCCTTGATCTGTGGATCTGCGATTGAAGGAATCTCCCCGCTGAGATGAAGCGGATAAGCCAACTTTGTTTAGGAATTGTTTTGGTCGGGAAACTCTGCCTTTTAATTATGATCTGATATAAATCGTTAGTCTATAGGAAATGCTTATCCCAAGTTGGCCATGACTTAAGTCTCAGTAAGAAATTTCATATTTCAATGTCATGTGTTCGTGTGATGTCAAAATTATGTTCATTCGTTTTCTGACTCTCGAACCTTTCGTTTCGACAAGCTTCTAAATTTTTAGTTATAAATTTCAAAATACTTTCCTTAAAAATTAACTAAAATGTAAGTAAAACTAAAATACGACTTTTAATTCAAAGTGATATAGAAACTTACTATATACTGATCTTTAATTTAATTGAAGTAAACTCGCACCCATTAAGAATTTAATACCTTAACTAAATAATTACCCAATCTAATGGTTCTTTCCGTTCTTCGTTTATGTGAATTGCCTGTGATGCGGACCAAAATGCAGCCACATATAATTTCAAAATGTGTTCTCCTTGCGGACCTTGCAGCCCCTGCGATCCCTGTTGTGCTCCTTTCGAGGTAAGTGCCTCCGATTCAATTTACATTTAGCAAGGAAACCAAAGCCCCTCTATATATTGTATATCATCCGATGCCCCTTAAGAACATTTAACTGTCCCGATTTGGTATATGAACTGTCGTCTCCGTCCGTAGTGCTCCCCCAAATGCTATTCCTCCGCCCAATTGGAGGCGCTACCACAATGCGCCCCACGTATACCACCACCGTTCCCAAAATGCATAACCGTGCAGCAACCGCCCCGCATAATATGCAAAAAACGCGTCGTCTTCACGGAGAAGATCGTGCCCGAGCCGATGGTCGTCAATCGCTGCCGCCAGATCACCATACCCAAGGTGGTCGACACGACGCGCGTCATCAAGGTTCCCAAGCTCATTTGGGTGTCGCAAATGGTTCGCGAGCCGCGAGTCATCTACTATCCATCGATGATACCAGATCCCTATGTGGTCTGCTATCCCAAGCGGGTGTGCGAGCCGCGTGAAGTGTGCCAGTCGATACTGTGCCAGCCCAAGCCGCAGACCATTGATATACCGCCACCGCGGGAGTACTGCTGCTATCCTAATGGACCGATTAACTATAAGCCGAGCGCCGCCTGCCCGCCGTGCCCGATTGGACCGTGTGCCCCGTGCGGGGGCTGCTGCCCGCTGCCCTGTTTTGCCACGAACCAGTATCCGTTGTGCGAGACGGGCTGCCGGCCGGCCTGTGGACCTTGTGGACCTTGTGGACCGTGTGGTCCGTGTGGTCCTTGCGGCCCGTGTGGTCCTTGCGGACCTTGCGGCCCATGTGGTCCTTGCGGACCCGGTTGCGGGCCATGCGGACCCAGTTGTGGACCCTGTGGACCCGGCTGTGGTCCTTGCGGACCCTGTCGTCCCAATGGACCCTGTTAACTATCCTTCATCCGAATGTAAACGTCACACTCCCCACTTCACCTGCCATCTGCTAAATCCTTGTCAAACCGAAAACCGCAATATCCACAATTACAACATAACCGCAACTTTGCTTGCGAGTGCAACTATTCACTTCTTCCGTGCTGTTCTGTCCTGGCTTCGTCGTCTATCAAGGTGAGCAACATGATTTGATTGGTCGTCTTGGTACGCGATCTCGTTTTCGTATATCAAGGCGTATCGCAGTCGTGTTGGTCGCCTTGATATACGCGAGTTCTGAGACCCAACAGCCTCTCAGTTTCTCCCCACGCGAATCGCGTACCAAGCCGCCGCCCCTCCATCCGCCAGCTGGATAATCCTTTTTTCCTTCTTTCCGCTTGCAGCCCCGAGGTTGTCGCAGCCGGGAGCTTCGTTGCGGCATCATGTACACCACTTGCGACTGCGTGAAGCGGAATGGACTCCAGGACAAGTGCCCGAGATCGATGTGCCAGGGACGTCCGGCCTGCATGTGCTTTCCATTCCCCACCTGTTGCCCGGCCTCGTTCCCGCTGCGCTATGCCAACATGACCATGGGCGTGAACAACAAGAGGATGCGGTGTGCCGCGACCGGGGCGTCTTGCGGTGGCGGTCGCGCCTGTGGCGGCTCCAGCCCCCCCTGCCCCCCCAGCTGTGGTCCATGTACGACAATGCCATGCTGTGGCCCGCACAGTCCGCCATGCGGTGCACCAGCGCCCATTCCCTGCTCACCGGCGCCGGGCTGTTGCTGTCCGCCGCTGCCCGAGGGCGGTATACCCGATCCACGTGTTTGGAATTGGTGTAATACCCCTCCGGGCTATCCATGTAAGTTGGCCCTTGTCCGTTTCTATATCCTCGAGCCTGATTAGTCCGATCTGCTGCTTGGAAAACGAAAATCCTTAATGCAACTCGCCTGCCGGTGACAGCTTTGGCCGCTGGTGTCAATCGTATGGGTGCAATATTTTCCATATTGCTGTTCATACTAAATCGGCTTTTTACCCTTTCCCCTCTTCAGGCTAAAGCCACAGGCGCCTACGCCTACGCCATTTTAAATGCAACCCCTCTGACTGGTCGACTGGACGTGCCACAGCATGAGCTCAGCCTTAGTGGGCCCCACTTGCAGATCTGTTTATATAAATGATATGAATCTGTTATCCAGGTGGTGGCTGCTGCCCCTGTCCGGCCCGTTATCTCATTCGAAAGGATAACGCGCCCTGCGTTTGGTGTGCACCCTGCAAAGCTCATTGCTATAACACGCCACCCAAGTGTTGTTGCTAACCTGTCATCTGCGTAGCAGAAGTCCAGCGTCTGCGTCGACGACGCTTGTCTTTGAACAACACGAAAGCATAGGAACATACATGAAATACAAGAACACCTAACCAACGAACAGCGAGTGTGGGCCGACCTACGGACAAGTGTTAATTTTTTAAGGAAGCACCAAAATTTAAACCCTCTTGGCCGAATTTCTAAAGTGTGCAGTAGTGCATAGAAACAACATAGAGAGCAGCCAGCGAAAGGCCCATCCAATGCAGCAGATCCTGTTAATCACAGCCCATCACCCCACCGCCCAGCGTGTAAGTAACTCTGCTCATTGCTGGATTGACGGGTTCTTATTTCCCTTCTTCTCGCTTGCAGGTGGCTTCTGAGGAAAGAGCTGATCGGGCAGCTGCCAGATCCTTTGGGGCTGGCATCTGTTGGTCAGCCGGGCAACTGCTTGGTGTCGTTGGCGTCCTGAATATCTGAATTTATATTTTTGATGGCCTCTCGAAAAAACCAGGGAAGAACACATTGAAGAAATTGAATCCAGTGGCCAAGGATTGAGTTACCCATTCTCTCTCGTTCGTCAATCTTTGGGACTTTTGACGAAGTATTTGTTTGAAAGTACGCATCCCTCACATTATTTGTGTACTTGGAGGAACTAAACAGGAAGCAAGTTGAACTAGGAAAGTGTATAGTTGCACCATTAAGAACACTCGGTTTCAAGACAGCACATCATAGAAAACAGGAACACACGAAATGGGAAGCAGATTCCCCCCCAGGACCTATTTGGTTAGGGGAACCAAAGACTATAGACTGGCATCAAGGATCTAAATCAAATGGGGAGCATTCGAAAGACTTAGGGCAAGCAAAGTATTATTTGTGGAGGCTTTACGGATGGCACTTCTCAAAGAATACTACAACGGTCGACAAATACTCTAACCAGAACCAGAACCAGCATATCGCGCTTCTATTCACTACTTTCACAAGAAATTCAAAATACTTTTGGCACGCGAAAATTCCAAATTCCTAGTAATCAAAATTTCTCTTTAGTACTTATTTTGGACACACTTTTTTGGATTTGCATATTAAATTTATATATTTTGGCATTGAAATATGAAATCGCCCAGTTGTTTTTATTGGGGGTTGTGAAAAAGGCAAAAGCATAATGCGGAACGAAAGGAGACGTCGAGCACTTTGGCCTTTCGCTGTAACTTGCTTAGTTCCATCATCATCTAAATCATTGCCAGCCAGCCGAATTGTGGGCATTTTTGCAGATTTTCTATTTTCAAATCGCAATTCAAGTTGCGCGCCAACGAGCACTCAAAAGCATGCAACAGATTTTTAATTAGCACTGTGGTATAGGCTACACTTTTTGCACAATATTAAAAATTTGCCCCTGTGTGATAGG
>JBAMCP010000854.1:1805-34080 GCA_037075105.1 Lissocephala sabroskyi
CAAGCAAATTGAAAGATCATTTTAATCGGATTGTAGACACGCCAGCCCTTAATCCCTTCGAGTGTCGGGCGTCGCCGAGAGCAGCGTCAATGGCCTCAGCGTGGCAAAGTGTTTCTCGGCTTTGTTGGCTTTAACCTCGCTATTGGCCAACTACCCGGCCGGCCGTGTACGTGTGGCTAATGAGCAAGCTTTGAAATGAAAACAAGAGTGGGTTTGGGAGTCGCCAAGACGCCCGCGAAGTTGCCGACAGACGCGACGGAAGTTGGCAGAAATTGGCCACGAATAATAATCTCGTTTGGCCGTCTAGAAAGGCCAGAATCCGTACGTTCAGGCACGTAATTCCCATGCGTGTGCTGTATCCGCCTTCGCCGGCACTTCGGCTTGCCTATAAAAGCCATTGGCTGCCGTTCGGCTGGCATCACTCACCGTCCGTCAAGTCCAAGAACTGCACGCACTCCACTCCAAAATGTTCAAATTGGTAAGCCCGAGTCTCTTTCGGAGTCAAGGAATTTAGCAAATTCTCTGCGTTCTACAGTTCGTTCTCTCTGCCCTGCTCGCCGTGGCTGCTGCCCGTCCCGGCCACCTGGCTGCCGCTCCTCTGGTCTACTCAGCCCCCGTGGCCCACACGGCCGTTGTCCACGAGCCCGCCCTCGCCAAGGTCGGCGCCGTGGTGAAGAGCGTGCCCACTGCCGTCTCCCACCAGAGCCTCACCCAGGTCCACAGCACCCCGGTGGTTGAGGATGTTGTGGCTCCGGTGGTGAAGACCACCCTGCATGCCGCCCACCCAGTGGCTCCGGTGGCGGCTCCCGTGGCCTACACCGCTGCCCATGCCCCCGCTGCCGTGACCTATGCCGCTGGCTACACTGCCCCGCTGGCCTACTCGTCGCCTTTGGCTTACCACGCGGCCGCTCCTCTGGCCTATGGAGCTGCTCCCGTGCTCCGCAGCTATGCCCACTCCCCCCTGACCTACGCCGCTCCTCTGGGCTATGCCGCTAGCGCCTGGTAAGAGCGAGAGAGAGAGAAACGAAAGATTTTGCCAAAATAAACGAAACACTCCACTGAGATTCCCTTCAATTTATTGTCCTGCACCTTAGACTCCCTCGGCTGTCCTACTTCACGTAGATTCCAGGGTAGCTGTCCGAGCTCCAGCCGTTGCCGTACCAGCCGCTCTCATAGGCCAGCGGGGCCCCGTAGGCCAGGGTGGGGGCGGAGGCGTAGGTCACCGTCGGCGCGTAGGTCTTGACCAGCGGCGAGTGGCCCACAATGGGACGCCAGTAGGGACGCTTCTCGTGGACCACCGTGGAGCTCTGGTGGGAGATGGCCGTGGGCAGGGACTCGTAGCTGTGGCCGACCACGGTGGGCGCGTATTCCACGGTCTCGTAGCTGGGCAGGAGGGCCGCGCTGCCGTGGAGGTAGCTGGGGCGGGCCTGGCTCAGGGCTGCATAGGCCGAGAGTAAAAGAAAAGCCTGAAAATGGCTGGGTTATTTCTGGGCTGGGTTCTCTGATTGGCAGGGCGACTTACGATTTTGATGAACATCTTAAGTTGCTTGTTGGTTGGCTGCCTTGGAACTGTGCCAACTTTGGCTTGGGCTGGTTATTTTATAGCCCCAAAAAGAGACGGCGCAGACGGCGCATCTTTACGTTAGAATTGGCACAAACAATCGGCCCATCAACGGCTAAGTGGCCCAGAGTTTTCCTATGCTCCGCTGGCGGTTCCCAGGCTGTGACGCCTCCGCCTCATTAATGGCCCATTTAGGCGTAACTGACCAGTTTAACAAGCTCGAGGTAGCCAAATTTTGCGTAGCCTCCCCGCTCGTCGTCTCACCGCAGACAATGCGCGGTTTTCTCAGGAAGGCAGCCAACTTCTGGCTGAAATTTCATCAACCAGACGGTGGTCGGTCGGCTTGGCAGACACTCACTTGCCCATAGGCCACTTTGATGGCCATAAATCAGTGGTGGGTCTCAGATTTGCATACGCTGCCGTTGTAGGTGGCTGGCTGGTGGCTGTGGGTGTGGATTTGGATGCTGGGAGAAGTCGGGAGATCGCTTGCACAATCGGCATGCGGCTATCGGGTGTCGTTGTTGATAGGAAAGAGGCTATGGATTCCGTAAGAAGGCGAAGGGTGAATAATTCTCCCTCTTATCCTCCTATCAAAGAATTTGCAAGATTCACTTCCTGTATCAAATTTCCTTGGGCAAAGTGATTCGTTTTCGGGATTCACGTGGCTTGTGAAAGAAGATCGATCAAAAGACCTTGGCTGTATTTTATTTCTAATTAAACTCTTTGACGTCAAAGTGACGGAAGAATAGAAAACTCATTCCGTTTAAGATTAGAAGAGAAGTGTTAATCCAGAATAAGGACTCCTTATTCTCCCCCAAGTTCTCTTAACACCTCATCAAGTCTTGACCTGCTAATTCAACGAGTTAATCAAATTAAGCTTTCGCTTTATTCAAAGCAATTTATAAATTAGCCCGACCAACGACCTGAATTCCAGAAAATCCAAATGACCCACATTCGGCCAGCTGTCCTGCCCCCGCTCAGTTCATAAATTCAGGTCCCAGCCCGAGAAAAGGTCTCTTTCCCGGGCGCTGCTAACAGCTGTCAATTTGGGGGTGCCCGTTGCGCCAGCCACGCCCGCCCCCAAGCATTTTGCGGCGCGCTTGACTAAAATGGACTAAGCCACAGGCTGCCTGGCTTGGGTGGCCTTTCCCCCGAGTCCAATCGCATTAGCATAACTGGCAACATATTCGCCTGGCCTGATTTTCCATGCCCGGCTGACAACGACGCTGTGTTGGCGTTGAAGGGGAAGGAAAATTCTTGTCCAACTCTTTTTGGGGCGCTTTTAATTAACCAAATTCTTGTATGAACAACAACGACGACGATATATGATTGTGTCCCAGGTCCCAGCCCATTTGGCTCGACCTTGGCTCTAATTAAATTAGACAAACACGACGAACGGTGGCGGTGACGGTGGCCGAGGCGGCGGCACGACCCGCCCGGTAGCCCCCACTAAATGCAAATACTCCGCGCCGTGGCACGATGAATGTGAGAAGCTAAGCTCGAGAAATAATAAAGCGACGACAGGCCGATACAATCAGCCAACCTCGCCGCGCTCTCTTGGCCTGGCCTAAGTATGTTTTTCTTGTTCGTGTTTATGTCGGCGAGGCGCCAACTGAAGCGCAACAGATAAATGCTCCGGCTGATAATGAAGCGTAAATCACCGACTATTTCCGAAATAATTTCGGGCCCAGAAAGACTCATTTTAGGCCCAGTTTAATTGGGGACTTTACTTGAGGTTAGCTGGGGTTTTTTAAAAAAAAGTGTGGCCTACTTTGCGGCTGCTCTTAAGATTCAGGTTCGAGGCTCGGCTAAGTTTTGTCTGCCGAAGCTAAGCTTGGCGGTTTAACCCTTAGATGGTTAGGTTTTTTTTTACTTTTCGCCGCCACAGGCCAGGAAACAAGTGTAAAGCGGACCACCGCCCATTTTCAAATCACTGTCGGCCGAATGCCTGCGGCCCGTAGAAGGCGCGAGCAGACAGTTCGAATGGCAATTAACCGGCCAGCTGAGTTGAATGCAGTTGAATGCAAAATATGCAAGCCCAGCCGAAAATATATTTGGGTATTTTTGGCAACACAGCTCCGATCTGTTGGCAGCTTGTTCGGGCCTTCTGTTTATCCCGTCAACAAGTGCGATTAGCGGCGGCTTTAATTAATGAAGGCGTCGGCTGCTGTTTGCTTGCCGCAGATCGAAATCTGCTTCTTTAATCCAATTACGAAAAGTGTTTCAAATCACCACATCCGCTGGGTCGCCGACAGTTGACAATCCGGCAACCGCCACCCGTTGACCGTCGGCCGCCGCCCGTCGGCTTCTGGTTTCTTTCACATGTCGATTGTCTTATTAATTTTAATTGCCGAATTACACAAATCGTAATGCACTGAATACAGTTGTCCAAATGTCTGCCACGCCGTCAATACATTTTTTTTTTTGCCGCCGCCGCGGTGGATTGCCAAATGGCCGACCGGGTGGACCGGGTTGGGTGTCTTTTTGGCTAACAACTTCCTCGATTACAGAATACAATTTTTTGTGGCCCAGTGGAAGTTTTTGCCCCAGCCCAGCACTTAACCGTAATTGCCTTTTTATTGTCGAATGGGAAATTTATGAGTGTCCGAACGGCCGTTGAATTCTTGGGTGATTCTGGCCGTTCAATTCCACCCGCTGCCGATCGCGGCCTGTAATTACAAGCGATTCAATCTAATCTTGTTTAATTTGTAATTTAATTTCAGTGGCTGCGACGAGCGAGCAACTCCCAAGTTCAGGGTGAGTAACCAAATTAGCATTTTTCAAATCCGCCCGATCATTCAATCAACTAGAACAATAGCCGCGGAATTACAAACAACAAAGCAAAAGTGAAAGTCTCTTGGGGAAGTAAACACAAATTTCAATGCCTAACCACAGAAAATTCTCGCTTCTTTCAACTCCTTAAAGTCTTATTTACAATTTGCCTTCAATTTGAGTTTGTTGGTTGAACAAGTGGAGCAAATTGAACATAAATCAGACGGCCGATGGGGTGTACGCATGAAAAACGATCACCTGCAATTTGCATACAATTTGGTGACACAAACGCCCAACCAACAGCAGTCGCCTTCGCTGATTTAATTTACGAGCCCGCGGGGGGGCGGGCATCAACAAAGTGAACCACTTAATTATAAAGCAATTTAACATTGCCAATTTGCATTCGGCCCCACTGCCCTCCTCGTTCCCAGGCGGCGCTCCTTTGCCGTCTTCGGCAGCATTGAAAGTGTCGCTGGATTTCGGTTGATTCTCGAAACGTCTCACTTACCGGGCTGGGAGGTGGGGCGTTGACGGCGGCGGCGTTGCTAGGCTGCTGCCTACGTGTCGGCCCCGAGACAGACGACAAGAAACGTCAGCGGGCAATTACGCAATGTCCCCATGCGAATTTCGTTCGTTTTTGGCCAGAATACCAGAACCTAAATGGTCTGAATGAGGGCCAAACATGAGAGATAATGAGTACTCGCTGGGGCCGGGGGCAGGCCGCATTTCGTTGAAGGTTGGCCCGCCGTTTAGGGGGAGGGGCTGCGTCAGCCTGGAGGCCCAAAAATACAAAAGACTTCGTGGGATTCTCGTGGGGCAGACAGACTGGCAAGAGACTTGCTGTGATTGTCTTTTGATTTTCTGCGAAAAGTTCTAAAGATTTCGATCTGAAATTATCAACTATGGAAGAAATCTGCAAAACGTTTTTCAGTTGAAATTGGGAGACTTAATTGGGATCTTGAGCAGCCAACAAAGCTGTCTAGGAATCGAATCATGGATTGATTTGGGGGTCGTTCGAATTATCATAAACAACGAATTTAACTGCCTTTGATTTTGTCTTTTTGGGTGGAACTCAAGCTCAAGTCTGTTTGAGGAAAGTTTTCTTTTCTCGTAACTGAAAGAGCCTCAAGATCCATAAATTCTAGCATGTAAGGAATCCAAGTAGAGATTATTCAGTTCCTTGGATGCCCAAACTTCTTTCAAATAATTCCGAGCTTGCCGTCTTCAACCCACAAATCCATTCAATTATCAGGGAATATCAATGACTTAATTGCTCTTCAAGGCAGCTTAGTTTTGTCCTTATTTTGGGTGAGGAATTCCGATTCAAGTGGCTGACCCACAAGCTCCTCCCCAAGCAACAATAAGGCCCTTCCCTTTCCTTCCTTCGACTCGGCATTCTTCCAGATCTCGCCAGCTCCTTGTGTTTTGGCAACAAATGCTGACCCGTTGCTTCCTTGACCCGTCTGGCCATTAAGTTCCGGAGGAAAGGAAACCATAAAGCCGCCTTCCAAATGATTTTCATTTGTCTTTAAGATTTTTTCATTACGCGTCAGTGTTGGGCTCATATTTGCCGTGTTTCGTTGGGCCGCAGTGTTCCGCAAAGGTTATTCAGGCGTTGATTGCCGTGTCTATTAAGTTTTAGAGACCAATTTGCCCTCTCGACCGAGCGGCTGGCAGTTTCATTGTTTCGGTTTTGGGCTGGCCAAGCGGCTTGTAGTTCAACTTGCCAGATGGACTGCAATGCTGTTGTTGGTATTTTGTTATTATTGTAATATGCACGACATTGCGACAAGACGACGACAACAACATGGACGACCTTGACCGCGTCCAACAGGCGGTATACTTAATTACACACCTGCAAGTGGCGATGGCTGAAGTCGCTTCGCTGCCGACGGCAATGTCGCCCCGAAACCCTCAATTATGCAAAACTAAAGCAAACCAAAGCGAATTGTACTCGCAGATGAATTTGATTCATTCCCCGATTAATTGAGTTGCCTGGGCGGGCGGCGGGCTTTTCTTCTGGTGGGTGGCACTTTTGGGGGTTTTGATTTGTGGCCGAGCGAATGAATAAATCACACAGCCCAGCGGCCGACAGCTCTTTGCCTGCAGAAAGGCTTTGAATGATTTGTAGTTGGCTCGATTTGCGGTCAGAAGGGAGGCAAATCGAAGCCATTAAAATGCAATTACCGACGTGGCGAGTGGGTGGCTAACTCGACCAATCGACTGGCTGACGGGCCGTCTGGCAATCGCCTGCTCGAATTTCGATTTGCATAATTTTCAAGTGTACCAAATTCATCACTCGGAGGCAACGCTGACTGCTAATCACCCCACACCGGGCCCCCAATCAATCGGGGCGGCGGCTGCCGTGACAGACACCCAAATGGTATCCTGTTTTGTGTCAATCAAAGAGCTCTCGGTGTGCCTGAGATTTATAGACCGCGATTGCCAAAATCTCAAAGTGTGCGTGTGTGCGATTTGCATATGTCGGCGGCCACAGAACAAGCGGACAGTGGGACCGAATCTGGCGACAAATGCCAAGCAGCCAGCGGCCAGTGAAGGGATTTCCGTTGATATGCAGATTTCAATCAAGCCCCAATCAATAGGCGGCGACCATGATCTCTTATTGTTGGCCAGTCTTATGGGCCATAAAAAATTATGAAACCGCCGGCTGGGAGATTCTCGAAGCAGGCTCGCTGCATCGCGATAAGCCGGCCCGCCCCGCAAAATTAAGAACGGCCATTAGGAAATGTGTCAGGCCATTTGAAAACAGCCCGGGCTTTCGGATTTGCAAGTTTCCAATTTATTTGCATTTCAATTGATCCCCAAACGCGCGTTACCGCAAAATATTACGCATACAACATGCCAGCCCCCCACGATAAGAAATCAGTTGGCCGCAACCAACTCGCCTGGCCCGCTGGTGCCTGGCAATTTGTTGTCAGTTATTAACCGCTCTGATTTTTCATTCACCATTTAAATGGTCGGCAGCGGTGGCTCGGCAGCCCGACAGTCGCATTTTCCACACCTACGGATTTTTTTTTTTCGGACAGCAGCAGCCGCCGCGAATTCGCCTGTCGCGTTTGCCTGAAATTTGATTGATCATCAGGCACGCATGTGTGCGCCGCCAGCGATGGCTCGCCTGATTAATCCGATGAGATCCTTGGCTGGTTGTTTTTAGAAAGGAAATCTGATCCGCCACTGACGGCAGCGAGGCGTTGAATGGATGGGCTTGCTGATCGGATCATCAGTCAATTAGCGCCTTCAATCGGGGCTAAGTTGACTGATCATCGGTTGGCTGAGGGGGCCCAGGGGATGCGCTCGCTCAACTGGCTAAGCGGGGGCCAAGTGGCCGGGGCGGGGCCCATTTGGCGTTTCATTTTAAATTGCTAGTTTGCCAAACCGCAAATTATAATGAAATAATTAAGACAGTCACTGGACTGATCAGTTGCTAGCTGAAAGCAAACTGCAGTTGAGAGCGGATATCAGAATGAGAGAGGAAAAAGAGGGAATTAAGCGAGTTAATTGAGTGCTGGGAGTTGGGGTTGGGAATTCTTCTTTCCCGAAGCATAAAAAGCCAGAAAGGCTTGTCTGAAAGTTGAAGGAACTTCTGTAAGTTATGTTACTCGAAACAGTTGATCGTAGATTCTTAAATAAAGAGCGAGAGGGAAAGGCTTCCTTTTGTTATTTGGAAATTGCCTGAAGCTAGTAGAACCTTTCTAAATCGGTAGAAGCTTCGATAAGTTCAACGAACCTTAACAAATTCTCAGCTATGAGAAGGGAACTTCAGAAGCTTTAATTGTTTAAAGACACAGACTCATTAAAGGCCTTTGAAGACCGACCAAATCTCAGGACAAACTGGTCACCAAAAGATTTCATTGATAGACGATTCAGATTTCATGAAAAATGGACCCATAAGCTTTGCCTTTTCTCTATTTCTCTCCCTCTCCCTTTGATCCTTATAAAAATTATAATAAGTCGCCAGTTGATTCAGATGACTGGCAGTGTTTTCGTCCAAGAATCAGACAAATTTATCTTGTGACCCTTTTTGTGTCTTTTCTTGTTGCTTCTGCCATCAGTTGGCCGCATCGAACTAATTCGTTGGAGATCTTTAAATTTCGATTGGCAAGCGATTTGTATGCTTGATTTAAGCGCGCTGACATGTTGACCGAATGGACTTAGAGGCCAGCACAATTAGAATGACAAGAGTGGCTAGCAAATCGCTTCTGAATCGCCTGCTTAGCCTTCTGGCCAATTGACTTGGCTATGGAAAGCTCCGTTCGCCGGGGAAAATCCAATTGGCGGCAAGGCCTGTGACTGATTTCGGTGGCTCTGATCCGCCATCCGCGGCAGCCCGTTGAGCGGTTCTCAAAGCTCAAAACAACCACCACCGCCACCGCCAGCGTCGTCGGCATAGCCGAAGTCGCCGACTGGGCGTTCACGCTTTTGATTCGCTGCCAGCGTCGCGCTGCCGACGTCGCTGGCTGCGTTTCGTGCATTGTCTGGGCGCGCGCGTTTTGTCAGAATTTTTCTCGTACTTCGACTTTTCGTATAAATATGACGTGCACCGCAGTTGGCAAAACATAACGAATCCAACTCCCCAACGTTGCGTGCAGTGCCCGAAGAATCCATACAAAATGTTCAAATTGGTAAGGACAACCGCGAGAAAAAGACTTAGGCAACGAACTCGATTCCAGCTGACCACAAATTCTGCCTTCGTCTAGATTGCTCTGCTGTCCGCCTTGTGCGCCGTGGCCAACGCCGGCCTGATTGCCCCTTATAGCCATGGTTATGGCTTGGGCTATGGAGGCTACCACGCCCCAGCCGTCATTTCTCACGCCCCCATCATCAAGAGCTACGCCGCCCCCGTGGTGGCCGCCCCGATTGTGAAGACCATCGCCCATCCGGTGGCCACGTCGTACGCCAACACCTACAAGGTGGCCACCAAGGCCTACCCAGTGGTCCATGCTGCTCCGGTGGTGCATGCTGCCCCCTTGGTCCACCATGCCCCCGCCTATGTGGCTGCCCCGGCCCTGCACACCACCTCCACCTACCATGGCCATTATGGCGGCCACTACGGTGGTTATGGTGGCTACGGCTTGGGCTATGGATATGGTGGCTACCTGCATTAAGCAGTTGGTTTGCTATGATCCTGACGACCACCACCAGCACTCCGAACCACAGCCATCCGACTAAAGGATCTCGAGCAGGCCGACCCGGAGGTGGGCATGTTTGGGAGTTTTTAGTTTAAAGTTTCAATTTTGCTGCCGTCAAAATGAACTCGACTTGAGTACAAATTTGTTTATTTGAGAGTGAGAGACAGAGAGAGAGATAAGGAGAGAAAGAGAGAAGGAAGCAACCGAGGGAGAGAGAAAGTTTCAACTTTGGTGTGTAAATATCCGATTTCGAATACCTTGAAAACGTGGTTTCAACTTTTGTAAATAAACGATGAAAATTTCTATAAGTCAAGAGCTACGAATCAAATCCTATCGACCCACAGATCCTTTCCCAATTTTGTTCAACTTGTTTACCAAATTGCCAAGTCCATGATGAAATTAACTGGACAACGCCTCTTGGCTGCCAGTTTATTAATCAACGCGTCAGCGCGTTCCCATCCCACAAATCGAAAGACTCAAGCAACAAACGCGCGCGTGCCACGCAAGTGCGTTGAGTGCGTTCGGTTGGCTGGCAGGTGGCTAAATAGCTTTGGCAATTTTTTTGGTTTTCATTTTCCGGGGCAATTTTTGTGCGCCGCTGACAAATTTTTTGCCCGCTTTCAATTTCGCAAAATGAAAAATCGAAATAATTCAAAAGTCTGCCAGCCGCTTAAATATTCAATTTAATTAGCCCGCCACTTTAGCCAATTCCAGCCAACTAGTCCAAGGAGTTGGTCGTTGGTCGTCGATCGCCGCTTCGGTTCGGTGGGCTGGCGTGTGCGATTTTGTTTATTCAATTTGATTGAATGACCGTAAATTTCCAAATCAGCGGCCGTAACTCTTCCAACTCCGCGATTAAAGTCATAAAACAGCAGACCCAAGAGAGCAGCCCGACAAGTTTCGGAGTCTGCCGCCGGGCCCAACAATGCGCCATTGTCAGTATCATAAACGACCTTGAGCAGCCCCCCACCACCCCTTGCCAGCGGTAATTGTTTCGCCAGGCCCCTTGTCCGTCCAACAGAGAATTAGCCAAAAGCCCATAGAGCATAAATTATGGGAAGTGAAGATCGTAAATTTTGTTATTAAGCCGTCGCGGACAGCAGGGCCGGTTGACGTTGACATTCGTGGCGTGTCATCGAGAGTCTGGGTACCGTTACCACTGGGCGGCAGCGACCTTCGCCGACAATGCCAGGCGGGGGTAGGGGCTTCCATGTTGAGGGACTGAAAGCCGCGGGCTGGCAGCGCTTCCTACTCACAATTTGCGCATTGAATATGCATTCGAGCGTGACAAGAAGACTTCATTTTGTCTGCGGCTGCACTCATGACACAGTTAGCGATCTAGCAATTCAATTCCCACACTTTGAGTGCTCTGACTAACGGCAGCTCGCCGGGCAGGGCAGGGGGCTCTCGGGTCGCTGCTAATGCAGGTGTTTCGATTGTTTTCCGATTTGAGTGGAGAATTAATTACTCGTTAACTCGAGCGAAATACGCCTCCCTAAAATAGGCAACGCAGAAGAGAACTCCGAAAAAACAACTCCAAATTATGCTGAGCGCTAAGCTTTGTAGGCTGACTTAGGCCTTCTCCACGTTTAAAGAGCTTTTTAGGTAAACTCCGAAAAATAACTACAGATTCTGATTTAAATCTCATCTAAATTCATTTGGATTACCCAACTTCCTTTTGGTTTACACCCGCCCTGATTTGCATTTATCCTGTTTACCCGCTGGGGTCAATGGTTGCCCATTGATTAGAGCTGATAAACAATCAAGCTGGCCGGCCAAGGACCCAGGGATTATTAATTTCGTATTATGCAGCAGCAAGTTCAGCGACCCAGGAGCATGTGGCTGCCTTGGGGTCGCTGCTATTTTCCCCCCGTTTTTAATTCAATCTGCGGCCACATGCAACCGCCGTCCGGGCCGTCCAGCAACTCATTCTCATGTGTAATTAAAATTCCATAGAAATAAACAGGCGGCCAGCGCATGGCAATTGACCGGGTCAGTCAACCAAGGACACAGCCCATTGCTGGCTTAGCCCAACCGCAGGAAATGCACGTACCAGGACGCTCTTGGTGTCCTTGAGGGCGAACATTGGCACGTCACTGGGCAGCTTTATAATTACTGCAAGTGGACTTGGGGTAAATCCTAAACACACGCGACCTCTGGTCCTTCGTGACTGCAGAAGGTCGAGTGCAATGACTCCGAACGTGGGTAATCCAACACTCGAACCGAAGGGGTGAATTAGAAATTCCTGGGCGTGTTGACAGCCCTGCTGATGAGATTTTCGTCTTGGAAATTTCCGTGCGTATGAGTGATGTAATTTCGTAACGAATTGATATGGAAATGCGAGTCTCGAGAAACCTTTGCTTCAATAAAAATTTAAAGCAAATGCAAATTTGACAGCTCCTCCAACTGTTGCAAGGAGGCGGGCGGCTGGCAGGCAGGTGCGCTGCGTGTGCCCGGCTCGTGGCAAGATAAAGACGCGTGGCTCGGTTTACACGGCATTAAACAGCATAATGGAATTACCTCGCCCCCAACAACAGAAAGCAGTCAACTAGTGCTGCCTTCGCGTGGCATCTTTGCCGATTTGCCTGAGGACAGCGTCCCGACCTCCTGCCATCCGCTTTTTTTTTGTTTGCTTGTGGAAGGCACTTCAAAAAATTCCCAAGCACATTGATTTCTGATTGTTGCCGGGGGATGCCTCGGGGTAATTTCCGAATTGATTGTTGTTCATGTTTTCCTCTCGTTTTGTGGCCCGCACGTGGCAAAGTGCTTTCGATTTTTTGCGGTAGAGAGGAGCGCGGAGTTTATTTCCTTTGCCTGCTTTCCGGCTGGCAGTTGCTTACTTCGCCGGCCGATGAAATCATTGCCTGCGTTACGGCGCGTCGTAAAAATTGCCATCATTTCAGTTGATTTGACGGCAAAAATAAAAAAAATACAAAGTGCGCGGCAATCCGAGCCATCAATCACTGTCGCTTTTGGCCAACAAGAACGTGTCGAATAATTTTGATGGGCTTATGAATTGCAATTCCAATCCACTCCGCCCCGGCAGCCCAGCCCTTTCCCTTTCTTCGGTGAAACGTTGGCCGTTGCAAAACCCACGGGCCGCGTGCATTTACCGCACGATTTTCTTGTCGATTGCACGTTGCGGGCGTGAAATTCGATTACGTCTCTATAAATGACCACCGACTGGGCTAAGTTATAAAAACCCCACAGAGTTGCCCAAATCAATTCAGTCCATGTGAAAGTTGTCAACCCAATCGACGTCCAAGATCCCTGGGAAAATGTCAAAATCCGTGAGTCCCCTTAATTTGACAGCCAATCGAAAGCTAATCATTCCCCTCGATTAGTTGCCGCTGCTGCTGTTCTTTCTGGGAATTTCTGCCCACCCAAGTGTCCTGGCCAGCTTCCTCCACGGACCGCCTGCTTATGCAGCCTCACTGGCCCCGCTCTTCACTTCCCCGCAGCCAGTGGCCGCCGTTCCCACCGCCTACAGCCATCCGGTTCCTGTGGGTGCTTTGCTGGCCCCGCCGCCGCCCACGCTCTTTAAATACGCCACGGCGGCGGCGTCGCCGGTGGTCAAGTACAGCCTGGGACTGCCGGTGACCACCACCACCACCACTTACGCGGGCTTCCATCAACCACCGCCTGGATTTGGGGGGTTCTCTGGGCCACCGCCCACGGCCTATGCCGCTCCATTGCCCTACGCCCGTTTGGCCCTGCATCCGCCGGCCATTCACTCGCCGCCGGCGGCGGCTGTGGCAGCTTATGTGGCGCCACTGCCATATGCCGCCTGGTGAGCGGGCGCATAATTAAACGGTCCGCTAAGTGGGCATGGGAAGGGGGCGTATGAGCAATCTTCTTGGCGAGGGCATCGCGGGCGATTAACATCATGTTAATTTCCCAATTAATGAGGGTTTTATCAAAACGCAAACAGGCAATCAATTATAAAATTTATTATTTGTATTTCTGCTGTGCGTTTTTCGGGTAGTTGGCTGTTAATTTTCATGAATTTTTAAGCGCCTCCGTTTCTCAAAAAATGAAGAACCTGATGGCTTCCAAATTATGCAAAGACCGGCATACATAATTCATAATTCAAATCTTACGCTCTCCGTTTGCTCCTCGCCCGCCTTCGGCATCGTCTGACACTGAGAAGCCCGCTGCCCTCCCCCGACCACCCGCTCTTCCGATTCTCAAAAAATGGGTCATTTGGTGGTTTTATTTTTTTTTTTGCATAGATTTCCGTCGATTAAAATTTATTGGCACAACTTGAATTTTACCCACGATTGGTGATTGACCTCCGCTGCCGTCGTCTATTAAATAATTTCGATTGGCATGCAAAACTCGCGCCTAACGTCGGCTCTTCCCCTCTCCTCCCAGCGCTGGGCCGTCGCGACGGCCTCAATGGCCCGATGGCTTTCATCGCTCGGCTCTGTTTGCTTGTCACATGACACTCTCGACTCTGGCTAAGTTGGCTTGGCTACCGCAGCCGAACTGAGCTGAGCTGAGCGTCGCTGTGTTAACAAAACGCTCGACGATTGTGTTGACAAGCGAAAAAGGAGGTAGCGATGGCGTTGATAGAGATGTTCAGGGCGAAGGCGAGGGGACGACGCGAAAGGCTGGCCATGGGGATTTTGGAGTCTTTTATTCTGGTCTGCGCAGACCAACCGGGAGCGGGAATTCGTGGCCTTAGGCTGTGTAGCTGCCTGGTGAGTGGGATTAGTCTTACGAGGCTGCAGAGGTGCTAATTACGGGAAGAGGCTTCAATTTTAATTGTCAATATTGCAGTGTCTTAAGAGACCTGAGACCTGAACTCCTTTTGGGACAGTGGCCACTCAGGCAGAAGAAGAAGGAAGATTCAGAGGAAATTTAAAGCTATTTAAGTCCTCTTAGAATTTGTAGAAGATTGGGCCGTTGGCTTTGGTTCAGAATGGATATTAAAATAGAAAAGATTTGATTTCGGAGTTTTAGAAGAAATTCAAGTCTATTCAAGTCTTCCTCCCTCATTCATTCATAATAAATCCCAACTAAGTAAGAAGATTCAATTCCTTGCTTTGATTTTGGAATCTTTTTAGATTTTAAAGAAGATTGTGCCTTTGGTTTTGGTTTATAATGGATGTTGAAAAGATAAAAAAATTGGAAAGATTTAAATTGGTTGATCTAATTTCGGAGTTTGAGGCTTTTTGCTTAAGAAGAATCATAAAAAAGCTGCACTACCCAAGTTCAAATCGGTGTCAAATTTCGGACTATTGATTTCGGAATCTTTTTAGAATTTGTAGAAGATTGAGCCGTTGGCTTTGGTTCAGAATGGATATTAAAATAGGAATGATTAAATTGGTTGAGCTAATTTCGGAGTCTTTTTTTTGAAACCGTTTTAAATTAGTTTGGTGCTCTTCAACATAAAAATGCTGCAGCAATTCTAAATTCAAATCAGTGTCGAATTTCATATTATTTTCTGATATTATTTTCCCTTTATATTCTTTGGCCATCAGGAAATATGAAAATTAAGCTTATTTGATATTTCAATTTATGAATAATCAGATTAGAGCCTCTTTTATTTCATTTCCCCAAACATTCTTTTGTTTCTATTTCCATAAATCATTGAGTTCGGAAATAAATATTGAACCGAAAGACTTCTCAATATTTCTGCAGTTTCCTGTCTGCGGGATGAGAAAAATCTCCTAAACTGTTCTAAAAACAGTCGATAATTTTAGAGACCTTAAAGCACGTGAGAGGAGCAGGCAGAGGCGTCGAAAAACCTTAAGTGCCGTTGTCTTGGCCAACTAAAGAATCGGTTATTAATGAGTCTTTCTTATCGCTTCGTGTTTATTTTGGAAGCTCGCCTTCCGGTTCTTTTAATTAGCTGACCGCCGCTGTCGCCCCCTCAATTCGGTTGGGTCCTACCCGCCACTGGGCCTCGTGACTGCTTGCATATTTTGGTAGCCAAATAGCCGCTGGTCATTTGAATGCAAGGCACACACACACTCACACACACTCGTACACTCATGAGTGGTATCAATAGAGTGAGCATCGGGGAGTCGCTAAGCAAAGCAAACGATGCGCAAACGGCCATCAGAGCTGAGCTCTTAAAAAAATTTAACAAATAAATAAACGTAGGCACAAGACACAAACGGCGACGCCGACGTCGGTATTTGCGTCAAATTAAACAAAATAAAATATCAAAACCACAGCAACAACAACACTGAAATGAATAACTTAAAGAGTCGGCCAACCGACCAGCTGACTGCGAAATGCAAACGCATTTTTGTTGTTTGTTTTGAGCGGCAGACGGTCGAGCGGTCGGCCGGTCGCTTGGCTGGCTATAAAAAGCATCTTCAGGCTGTGAGCAAAGTTTAATCAGTTCGAAAAGCTTCACACGACCGCATCAGACGACCTGTCAGCCTCCCTCGCGCGTGAGAACCCAAAAGTCGTCTCCTCCCCTCCACAATGAGCCGCCCCACAGTGAGTGTTTGATGGCCTAAAACCGCCAGCAGCTAACAGCCCCTGCCACATTCCAGCTACTGCCGATTTTCGGCCTCTGCCTCTGGCTGGGCCTTGTCCTGGCCGATGTCTCCCACCTGCGCCCTGAGTACTCCGCCCAGCCGAGCCCCCCGCTGGCCTACTATCACTACCCAGTGCCCCAGCGAGCGGTTCACTATACCGCCCCCAGGCAGCCCCAAACTCAGGCCCGGTACTACCCCCAGCGGGCGGTGGTGCGCCAGTTCACTGCCCCGGCCCTCGAGCAGGCCGCCTTCACGCAGGCGCTGACTAGTCAGGGTTACGTTTTTGGTGGCCGCTCGGCCCCGCTGACCGCGGCAGCCACAGCGGTCTCAGGACGAGCCATAGCCGCCCCTGCCCCTAGCGGTGATGCCAACTCGCTGAATGTGAAGCTGCCGCTGCCGTTCGGCTCCACGCCGCTCAACATTGCCCAGCTGCCGCTGCAGGCCGGGGCCCCGTATGCCACGCTGCCGCGCACCACCGGGCTGACCTCCTATGGGACGCCCCAGGTGCAGCGGCGGTAGGGGGAGCTGGAAGCTGGGAGCTGCGCGCCGACTGACTCAACCAGCAGCGGCCCTCAGCGTCCGCGTCTCATTTTTCGCAGTGAATGAATGGATGAATGTGTGTGTGAATGAGTGTTTGAGTGTGAGTAGTGAATAAAAGTGACTTGCCATGTCTTTTTACATATTTACAATGCGCCTGGTTTTTTTGTGGAATTCAAACAAAAAAACGAAACTGCTCCATTGTCAATTTTATTGGTGGTTTTTCGACTCCGATCCGGCGATGACCCGGCGACCCTCTCGAGGGCCAAAGAAACCCACAAAATAAACGTGAAATGAAGGTCACGGGCAGTGCCCATTTTGGATAATCGCACCTTTCACTCCCCCAACGCGTGAATATCGTAGGTAATCGGTGTGAACTGAAGATTCCACGACTTGTAAATTAGGCAATTTGGTGGCACATTTAATTTGCATAAAATTATGAAATATTTCTTAAATCAATCGATTGCCTAGAATTAAATTAAGTCGCTTGCCGCGACCCTCGCCGCAGTTCCGAGTGAGATTTTTTCGGTTCCGCCTCAAGTTCATTTCGAGTTCTTCGGCTTCATTTATGCCAATTAGTTCCTCATTAGATTGGCGAGAGATCCAAATCCACTTAACAGTTTTGCAATTAATCGCCAGAAGACGAATTTATGGCCTGCCAGTCCAACCTGATTAGAAAGTTCTGGCTTAAAAAAACTGGCTCCCAAAAAAAATCCGGGAATGTCTTGCCGGCTAATTAGAGAAGGCAGAGGCGTCTGCCGACAGTGGCGCAAATCGGCTTACAGAGTAGCCAAGAATTTCCGTATTCACTCGACCAACTCGACGTGATTCATTGGGTGACTCGCAAGTGCACTTAATGAGTGTGAGTTGATTGGCGCGATGAGTGCCCTGGCCATAAATTCATTGAGCTCAGGCCTCAAGAAATGCGGATACAGTTGCGATTATGACAGGGAACTCGCCACTCTCGACCGCAACTCATCCGCCAGTTGAGTGACAGACCTTGGATTCTTCTGGTTTCGTTGTCTGAGATTCCATCGGTGGTTTCTTGAGAACCCTCACCGGCTGAGGCATTGCCACCGGCACCTTTAAAATCTTTCATCTCGAAAGGGAAGGGGGCCAGCAGCCAGCACGTGAGTCGATCTGGCTTGCTAATTAAGTCGGCGCGGCGAGGCTGCTTTGCATTGGCCAATTAGGGAGCTTGAATTATGGGACGCCTCTCGGTTTGGTGGCATCCTTTTCGTTCGGCTTCAAGGTCAATCAACGAGGGCCGGACTTAAAGTCTTCAAAGAGATTTAGAAAGCAAAATTTGGGTTACCTTTTGGGTTTCTGTAGATCTTTTCGAGATGATAGTAAAGCCACTTTCGTTGAATTTCTTGGGAATTGTAAAAGATTATTTGCTGTACACGAAAAAAGATGTCAGTTTTTATAAAAAGATCATGGTCATAGGTTAGTTAGAAATCAAAAGGTTTAATTCGAATTTTAAGACCCTTAAAAATTACTGTTTGATTTCTGAATGTTGATTAAGAGATTTCTGAGAGATAAGCGGACCCTAAACTTCAGTTTTTGGGGTTTCTGCTGTTCTTTCGTGGGATTTGTTGGGATATTCAAGTAATCATTTCTCTTTCTAACCAGGCAGGTGTCAGTTTTCATAAAAAGATAATGAAAATAGGGAATAGTGGAATTAGAATTCTTAAAAGTTCAATTTGAATTCTTAGGCCCTTAAAAATTACTGTTTAATTTCTGAATGTCGATCATGGAATTGGGAAAACATTGTGGGTAATTTTTTTCTTTTTTTCAAACGACATAAAGCCAAACTTCCAATATAAATCAAATTGGGCACTTAAACGGCACACGAATTGTTTTATTTTTTACGACTTTGACTCCGTTTCGTTGTTAATTTCATACGAGTAATTCTTCTGCTCTTCCTGCTGTGCTGCCTCAGCCGAAAACTACTAACCCGCCCTCGCGTACCTTGGCGGTGGCGGCCAGGATAAAAGTGATCATAAAACTGCCTCAATTGCAAAATAATCCCGCGATTGTTCGGCCCTCAAGATCGAATTTTTATGGGCGGACAATTGCCGAGAGCCCGTTTATTGGCCAACTTTTATTGGCCGCATAATGAGTGACGTTTGGAAATTATGGCAACCAACGCCCGCTTGGCATACGATTCGCCCCCGCCGATCAATTCGAAGTCGAGTCGCGATTAGTTGGACTTTGCGAAATTGTGAAGCGACTTCCGACAATCGCGGCCGGCAATCGGCCAGAGTCATTAAAGGCCAAACACGTCGGCCCCATAGGCGAGAAATTCGGCAAGAAAATGCCCGCATTTTATGTATGCAGGTGGCAGGTGCAGAAGTGACCAAAATACTTGGGGGGATGTGCCCGTCGGGGCCGCCAAGGCTACTGCAGTGGGAAGTAGACTAAATTTTGATTTTGGCCAACTATAAAAGCCGCTGATGGGCCAGGCAGATTTACATTGTCACTCAACAGGTCTCAACCCTCACAGCAAAAATGTTCAAATTCGTAAGTCTAGAGGAACCGAAAGGATCTCCAGGAGGCAGGCTTTTTTTCTAACCACTTCAACTTGCAGTTCGTCGTTGCCGCTTTAATCGCTTGCGTGGCTGCCAAGCCCGGAGTTGTGGCTCCTCTGGCTGCTCCCCTGGCTGCTCCTCTGGCTGCTCCATTGGCTGCTCCTCTGGCCACTCCCTTCGCTGCTCCCTTGGCCTACGCGAATGCTCCTCTGTATGCTGCCGGTGGCAGCAGCCAAGTCGATGTCCGCAACAATTACGACGGCACCTTGTCCTCCTACACCACCGCCCCCTTCGAGTTCACCGCCCCCTATTCCAGCCGCTATGTGTCTGGTGTTCCAGCCGTTGCTCCCGTCGTGGCCAAGTACGCCGCTGCTCCTGTAGCCGCTCCCCTGGCTGCCCCAGTCGCTGCTCCCCTGGCTGCCTCAGTGGCCGCTCCTCTGGCTGCCCCTGTCGCTGCTCCCTTTGCGGCTCCCTTGACTGCTGCCCGCTACGCGGCTCCGATTGCAGCTGCTCCTTTCGCGGCTCCCTTCGCTGCTCCCTTCGCTTCGGCCTATGCCGCCCCCTTTGCCTCGCCCTATTTTGGAGCTGCCCCTGCCCCAGTGGTGGTCTAGAAGAGAAGTCGTGTGAATTGTAAATAAATCGAAAATTGGCATAATCAACTTTTTAGTTTTGGGGTGAAGCAAGAAAATGTCGCTGGGCTGCCCACTGAACGAATTGAGGTCAACGCCAACCCACATAGCCAATTAAGTTAGGTTGGGTTGGCGGGCCGACTGTCAATCGGTGTTTTATGATATGTCCGGTGATTATATAATCGGCTGGGGCGCGCGCGCGCGGTTTAAATCGCTAGGTTGTCGCTTTCAAATCGCGCCAGAAGTTATTGGCCCCCAAAGCCATCGATACGCTCGTTCGGCCCATGTAATTTCCTTCAGACGAAGACAACAAAGTCACGACTCGCTGGGTTACCACATCAAACATTTGTTTCGTATGCCCAACCACCAGCGCGGCTGCCCCAAAGGTCGTCGTCCAAACGAAAGTGGAAAAGTGCAAGTAGCCCCGTCGACAGGTGGCCCCTCAAATTTTCTGTTATAAATGACAATTCCACCCATCAATAATCACTCATTGAAAGACTCGCACTTGTCGTGACCGCACGCGCCCACCTCGCAAATCGACAGAAGAAATGTGGCATTTGAAATTGGTGAGTGGGGAGACGAGAAATTTGGGAATCCCATTAATTTTGGACTGTTCGGTGATCCCCAGATTGTAGTCCTGGTGGCCCTGGCCTGCGCCGAGACCAAGCCCTCGCATCACTTTGAGCATTTCCATGCCCTGCCCGACCACCACTTGGATTATGCGGCTCCTCTGCTGCCTGCCCCGGCGCCGGCTCACTTCCACCAGCCTGCGCTGTTGCAAGGCGAGCATTTCCATGCCCTGCCCAATCATCATTTGGATTATGCGGCTCCGCTGCTGCCTGCCCCGGCGCCGGCTCACTTCCACCAGCCTGCGCTGTTGCAAGGCGAGCTGCCACCGCCTCTGCCCGCTCCCGTTTGGCCTGGCATAGCTCCGGCTCCTCTTCCTCTTTTACCTGCAGCTCCGGCTCCTTTGCTGCCAGCTCCCTTGCTGCCTGCTGCCCATACGCACTTTCTGCCGGCGCCCGCTGAAGTGCAATGGCCGGTGACTCAGGTGGTGCCGCCGGTCCTGGAGGCTTTGCCGTTTGCCCCGAGCTATCGGGCCATTCCCGGGCCCAAGACCACCACCCACCGGGTGTCTGTGGGCTACGCTTTTCCTAGGTTGATAGGCAGCCATGGGCATTTGCATGCCCTGCCCTTAAAAGTCATCCATCACGAGAAACCATTCTCCATCTTTTAAGGTCATCGAGTCATCGAAATTAAACGCACTAACCAAAGAGCCCCCAACTAATTTATGCTACTTACTAAGCAAATAAAAGACGAACAATCGTAATCAATAATAGTTGCACGTCGTCCTTGTAATGCCAGGATTGCATTCGCTGTCGTAACTGGTGACGGGAATTTGTAGAGTCCAATCGGAGGTGCAACCATCGCGAGACGCCACCGCATCCATTTGATAGCTTGACTCTTGCAAAAGCAGAGTTACGCGCTCAATTGTCCAACCACACATTGCACATTTGATGGCCTAAGCTATCGCTGTCTGCTCGCAATTGGTTATGTGTTCAGAAATAGAAATTGTGACGTTCGTTGGTCATTCGGTGGCCCACTACCGCCCACTCGCGCGAAAAAACCATCGGATATTCAAGACGCAAAACGGCCATAAAATCGCACAATTATTTGGGGGGACAGTTCGCCCGCCCCTCGATCAATTCGAGGGAGGGGATCATTGGCGATTGCGCGATACTCTTCCTTGAAGGTCGACTTAGTTTCCAAGCTGTCGAAATTTCTCATGTGGGCGATAATGGAACCTTTTAATCAGGTTGTCTTTGAAGACGGAGCGGGTTCCGAAGATGTGAGAGTTCGTTTTCTCTTTCTTCGTTTCTGAAATGATTCTCGAATACACCTTTGCTTTGAATAGATTATTTTTAAAGTACTAAAGATTCGAGGAGTTCTTAACTGGAATAAATTCTATAAAATTCTAGTCTTCGCTGTTCAAATGTGGACGATGGTTCGACAGTTCGTCTTCCCATTTTGCGTTTCTGATTAGAAGAATTATCTTTAATATTTATATGTTGTAAATAGTTTAATTTTGAGGTAAAGATTTAAAGAGTTCTTAACAAGGAATAATTTATCTAATAATCGAGGTAATGCCCATTTTTTTTTTTTAGAATATTTCTTTGCTCAATGAGAACATAAGCGTTTATAATGAATTCAGAATACTTTATTATTGTCTGGGAAGGCACTCTCTTCGTTCTTTCTCTTTTTGGATTTCTTTCTCTCTCTCTCTCTCTCTCTCTCTCTCTCTCTTTGGATTTCCCTCTCTTTCTCTCTCTCTCTCTCTCTTTGGATTTCCCTCTCTTTCTCTCTCTCTTTGGATTTCTCTCTTTCTCTCTCTCTTTGGATTTCTCTCTCTCTCTCTCTTTGGATTTCTCTCTCACTCTCTCTCTCTCTCTCTCTCTCTCTTTGGATTTCACTAACTCTCCCTCTTGTAACTGCTCTGATCTTTTCCTTATACCTAAGCCTTCTTATATCGCTTTAAATTATGTCATGCAAATAAAATTTCTAGGCCTTTTAAGAACCCACAAACGTTCTTCCGATAGAGCAAGTATAAATCGAGGTTAGAGGTTAAAGACTTCGACGAATCTTCTATATTCCGGGGTTGTAACTTGCCGGATCTGATAACGTAGATAACATCCAATAGTTTTCATATTACGAAACATGAACCACTCCCAAAGCTTAGAACTCCTTGAAAATATTCTAATCCCCTTTGGAACAGTTCTCCAATTTCTCCTTTTAGTCTTGAATAAGTCATATAACCAACACCAGGATCTATGACGTTTCGTGATGAAAGCCTGGCAGGTCCGCATCGGATCCGGCCTTGATTGTTAGCAAACCAACTGCCCAACTGTCTCTTCTTATTATAGATCTATTTCGACACATTCTAGAGCCTATCTGGTATCAGATAATAACTGTTGTTAACAGTTACGAAGCTTTCGCAATACTAACATTTCCAAGATTCACTGCCCCATCCGCCAAACCAAGCAGATTCTGCCGAAAAACTTCTGTCCTCCGCCCGATAAATATCAATTCCGTTGCGGTGGTGGGCACGTGGCGGTGCGAGTGTCACGTCGGCCTTTAATGGCGTTCAATTTGTAGGTGAATATCGCATAAAACTGCCGTCAGCCGCCGCGCAAACTTGCCCAAGAGCGAGTGACACAATGCAGGCCATTATGAGGGCCCGGGAGGCGCCTGCCGGCAGGCGGTGCTTGGAATTATGAAAGTGTTTGGGGGGTTGGGGGTGCACGATTGGTTTTAAATCGAGTGCCCTTCGCATGGCCATATAGAAAGTCTTCCAAGGTGTTTTCGTATGCTCCGCCACGGCGGCAATTGGCCTATTGGGGGGGAATTATAAAAACGCCCGCCGGCTGTCGTCAAATTATCAGACTTCAGTTTGCCCTCAAGCCAAACACAAGTAGCCAGAATCGCCCAGCAAAATGTTCGCCAAGATGATGGTAAGCCAAGGAGGACTCCATCATTCCCCGCTCAGCTCTGAAATTGAGGATATTTTTCCAGCTCGTTGCCCTGTGCGCCTGCGTGGCCAGCACCGCCCAGGCCGGCCTTCTGCCCTTCGCTGCTGCCCCCGCTCCCCTGGCGGCGGCTCCAGTGGTGGCCCCCTACGCCTCCAGCTTTAATGCCCACCGGATTAACCATGCCGTAGCCTTCCCAGTGGCCCCGGCCCCTGTGGCGGTTCCTGCTCCTTTGGCTGTCCCCGCGCCGGTGGCTCTGCCTCCTCGCTTTGGATTCGCGGCTCCTGCTTTTGCCCCAGCGCCTGCTGTTGTGGCTGCTCCTCCTAAGGTGGCTTTCGCTGCTCCCGCTCCTCTGCCAGTGCCTGCAGCTCCTCTAGGATTCGCTGCCCCCGCTCCAGTGGCGTTTGCTGCTCCTCCCAAGGTTGGATTCGCCGCGCCATTCGCTGCTCCTTTCGCGGCTCCGTTTGCTGCTCCTTTCGCTGCTCCTTTCCCAGCACCCGCCGTGGCAGCAGCTCCCCTGGCCGCTCCTCTGCCAGCCCCTCTGGCTGCTCCCCTGCCTGCTCCTTTCGCCAGTCCTCTGGCCGCCCCTCTGCCAGCGCCTTTTGCCGCTCCCTTGGCTGCTCCTCTGCCAGCTCCCCTGGCTGTGGGTCCCAAGTTTGCGCCCGCTCCTTACTTCTTCTAGGCGAGTCGGCTTTCCAGTCTCCGCTTCTCGTAACCGTCCTATTAGTCGATAAATCGCATACTCATCCATTCAGAGGTGGCCCGTTTGGCCGTCCAGTGTACAAAGCAGAAATCATGGCGAATAAACTTTAAACATAAATTTTATTTGAAACGTATTCAGCGTTGGGGCCACAGCCGCACGGTCTTCACATGCCCGATGCGCTGGAAGAGCGGCACATGCTCGAAGGGCGTGTGGGACACGGGGACCGAATCGTAGGTCACATGGGCGATCTGAGTCAATGGGGCGACGATCGTGTAGCCCGGATGCGCCTGCTGGGGCTCCGGTTGGTGGTGGTGCAGCTGGTGGATGGGATAGGAGACCAGCACAGCCGGAGGATGGTAGCCCACAGAGGCGGCCGTCGAAAGGCCCGCCAGCAGGAACAGGCAGCCCAGCCAGACGACAAACTTATGCAGAACAGAAAAAAGATTAATTTTCAAGGTGATTTCTGGGTATTTGGTTACCTTCAGCATTCTCTCGGTTGCGGTTGCCGTTGGACTAAACCGCCAGCCGTTGAAGGCCGTTGGTTTTATAGTTGCCGTTGGATTCCTGGCATCCAACGGGACGTGGTCCCTGGAGCGTCTCCAACCGGTTTGAATTCCACGCTGCCCCTGAAATGAAACCTGCTGCTGCATTCGCTACTCCACTTCGGAGTCGTCGTTGCGCTCCAAACTCGTTTTCAAGTTCAAGTTGAAATTGACGATGACGTCGTCGTTGTCATCGTCGCCGTCGCTCATAACCACCATAGCCAAGAGTCAGTGACCTGCAGTTTCGAAAGACCTGAAATTTAGGCGAGCCGCCAGCCCAAATAAGTGCGTCTTGCCACCGCTTCTGGGTCTTCAATTATCGCCAATTAAACGCTTTAATTTGCATTTAAGTGGCGGTCATTTGACGCCATTTGGGTTATGTGGTTCTGCCCCAAAATAAACTAGAAGTAAAGGGCTAAATACTTCCTTAATAACGCGGAGGAATTTCAGTTTGAGACAAGAACTCGGGCATAAAATTTTCTTTTACTTCACTTCATTTTTCCATCAAATTAACTCATTAAATGACAAAGTTTTGCCGTCGATTTGATGTGTCATATTCTCATTTAACTTATGTTCTTAAATAGTTAAAATGAAAAACCAAGAAACCGACGAATGCGTAATTCTTTGGGTATCATAAAAAACGCGTGGAAATCGCCATAAAAACGCGTGCAATCAAATGTAATTCAATAGCTTCTTTAAAGTGTCTGAATTAAATTTCTATCTATTCGTTTATTAAGGTCACTGTGTAATCCTTAAATTGAAGATCTTCTTTAGATAGAATTAAAATTTATGAGGGCAAAATGCTTTTAAATTAAAAGTACGCTACATTTTCTGAGATCGTTAAAAAGTCGCGAGGAAAACGCAAAACTACCAATGCACCAAGAATTGCTGGAATACAAGATATTCCTGCATTTAAATCCCTATTATATATTTTACCATCAACCAATGAATTAAATTCCAATTAGAATTTAATAAACGCTTTAATTTTTCAATTAATTTGTGGCCTCGTCCGTTCGCCTTAAAATCGCCCAAAACAGCCCGAAAACCGCTCCGAAGCCGACCTGCAATCGCAGTCAAATCGTCTCATTTTAAAAATACCTAATAACTTTACTAGAAAACTTTGCCAGACACTAAAAAATCCCCTAGGAATCAATAAATCAAGGCGGCTTTGCAAGAGGGTGGCTGTTCCATTCTTGAAGCGGTAAAAGTCTCCCCCAAATCGCCTGAAAGCCGCTTCGTGGTTTCCACAAATCTTCGAAGATTTTTGGGATTTCTAGACAGTTGGTAGGCGCTTCTTAATCTCATTTAATATCGTTCGAAAATACACTTTGTTTTCGGCTTTAATCTTGGCTGAAGACCGTCTTAAAACCCGCGCTGAGATTTCAGTTTACTTTTGATTCCCTTAACAAAAGCCGCTCGAATTTTTAAGTTGGATCAATGCCCTCGGTTTTATGTGGATGAGATTTGTGGAGATTGGATCGATTTATTGTGCAACGAAGCGATGAGGGCCAGAACCTGCCGATTTACCAATTCACATTTGAATTTGTAACCTGCCGCTCGATGGCCGTTTAACATTTGAAACGTCGTCGGTTCGCTTAAATATCGGCCTTTAGGCCATAAAACTGGTAAATGCTAAACTAGATCAGAGATTATTCAATGAAACAACAACAACCAAAAAGCCAAATGAAAAAGAGGCGTTGGCTGCTTGTGCGTGGAAGCTGGATAATCGGCGAAAGGTGGGAAAAAATAGTCAACCAGCTGACCAACTGACGTCAGTGGTGGCCACTTAAGGACACTGAAAATTAATTAGGGTGTGTGTGCAACGACTGTTGTTGCATGCCACTCCCGGCATCGGATGTTTTGTAATTTGCGGCGCGTCGACATTACGTGGCGTGTGGCTCGTGTGGCCAACTGAAGAGAAACTGCAACGCCAAATTGAAGAGAAGTAGATTAACCGAAAGACCAAATCAGCCGGCCATTAGATCACCAAGAGACGCGCTCCTTTTAAGGACTTCATACGCGCCAGGCACTCGCTCTGTTTTCATATAAAAACCAAACATCCCCGGCACTTGCAGCAGTTCAGGCCAACGAGCTTTCCACGCAACCACCAAAATGTACCGCAGCGTAAGTTCACCAGCATCCCGGGATCCCCAAGGATTTATTGACCTCTCATTCCCACCGCCAGTTGATTTTGCCACTGACCGCCCTGCTGTGTCTGTCGCTGGCCAGCGCAGCCCCCGCCCCGGAGCCCGCCCCCTCGCCCAGCCTGGGCCTCGGTCTCGGCCACGGCTACTACGGCGGCCTGGGCCACTACGGCCACTTTGGCCACGGCTTCTACGGTGGACTCGGCCACTACGGGCACTATGGAGGCTACGGCCTGGGCCTGGGCTACCACGCGCCCATCATCTCGAAGACGATCATCGGCAAGGGCTACTTGGGTGGACTGTACGGCCATGGATTTGGGTACGGCGGGCTGTACGGACATGGCTACGGTTATGGTGGCCTGGGCTGGTAGGCACTGATGGACCGTTTGATTTGACGACCGAGCAACGTGATGGGGACATGTGAGAGTTGAATTGCAGTCATTCCAGTCAAAAAGCTTCAGTTTACATGATAATTTTCTAGCTAAGCAAGTGAAATAAACAAACCCACACAGCCAAAAAACCAAATTTATAATAATCGCACTTTAATTCCAATTGACGTCGCCACCAAACACAATGCGATCCTCTTGATTAACTTGGCAAAAACAAAACGAAACGAAAGCAAATTCATAGCGCCAAGCACTCCGCTTACCAGGCATGGCCGCCCAGCCCATAGCCATGGGCCAGGCCATAACCATGGCCCAAACCATAGCCCAGTCCATGCACTCCCAATCCGCCATAGCCCAGGCCATGGCCGGCCAGGGCTGGGGCCGCGTACGAGCGATAGCCGAGTCCTAGGCCCAAAGGAGCATGGGCCAGGGCGGGGGCTGCGTAGCCGATCTTCGGAGCCAGGCTGTAGGAGGCGTAGGCCGGGGCTGCGATCTTGGTGATGGCCGGCGCATGGGCGTAGGACAAAGCCGGGGCAGCCAGGGCGGCGTGGCCGTAGGCCAGGGCCGGGCCGGCGTGGGCATACGACAGAGCGGGGGCTCCAATCAGGGGACCGTGGGCGGCTCCCAGATATCCTGGCGCGGCCAGGCAGCTGGCCAGGCAGGCCACCACGAACACGAACTAAGGGAAGGAGTTTAATAATCGATCCTTGGACACTTCACTGAGGCGACTTACGATTTGCATCATTTTGGGGTGTGTTTTTTTTTCGGAGTCCGTTTGACGCTGGGCAAGAACACGACGGTTAATAATTTCTGGCATCGTTTTTCAAATGCTTTTATAGTCAAAATGCGCCGAAAAATATTACGAGAACGGCCCAATGCACTTTTACTTTCGATTGTGGCTGCGACTGGCGAACGAAGTCTCTCGACTTCGGCTCATGCAAAACGCACTTCGTGCCGTCAAAGTTGCAAGAGCACTTGGCCTGGTCGTCAGAGGGGGAAGGGGGGGTTCGCGGATGTTTGGTCCGAAAAATTTTCAGCTGCATTTGCAATTTGATTTTTTTTACTGGCCCGGCCCGGCCTGGCCCAGTTAATCGGAGTTTCCGAAACAATTTAAATGCTCATATTTCGGAGTACAGATTTTCCGCCTCTGATAGTGTAATTTATCTTTTTTTCTCTCTACCTCGAAATGTTCGTAGTCACAAGCAATTTTCTGGCTGCCTGAAAACTTAATTACCCGCGAGTGCGTGTAAGCGGCGACCCGCCCCTTTTGCCAGCTGCCGCCGCCACCTGTGCGTATACTTGATTGTTTTATTTATTAGAACTCGCCTTTATCTAGGGCACTAAACGGCCCGGAGCTGTGAAAATCCATTTCAACCTCACGTCTTAAACAATAACCACAAACAAGTTCGATCAGCCGGATGACGTGGCAAGGCCAATCGGCCGCTCTGAGCCCAAGAAAGCCTTCCCCACTGGCAAACAGTTTACACGTCCCCAACCAATCGTGATTTTACTGAAGTTCAAAGAATAATTGTCGAGGTGTTGGGAGTTCTTTTGTTCAAGTTCTTAAGGAATTCAGAGTCGAAACCATCGAATCATCTTAGCAACCGTTTATTTTATCGGCAGCTTTTAAGAGCCTTGAATGTTGGTTAATTTCGGTGAGCCACAGATGTTCAAATTTATTAAAAGGCTCTAGACTCCCTGGGCGGCTAATTGAAGCCGTTTCGAGGGAAAAAAGAGCCAGGCTGGCTTAGGGTAAATTAGACCTTTTGTCTTCTTTTTATGGACTAACCGGCTTATTGGATTTCCCTATAATATTTTCTATTTATTTATTGCTCTGGCCACCACCAAACATCCTTTTATGTCTGTTTCTTTTGCTGTTTCTTTTTTTGGTCTTTTCACGATTTCATTGCTGCGACTTTGCCGTCGCATAAACCTAACCAAGCGGGGCGGCCCACAGTGGCTGCTATTAAGAAAATCGTAGGCAATCATAATTCATATGCTCGGCCTTTTGTAATAATTCTAGGAGCGAGGCGGGGCTGGCAACAAATCAGTGCAACTGGCGGCCTCACCCGGCAATTGAGGCACAAATCGCTCTGTGTACGCATTTTTCGACCGCCGGCATCGGCCGCCTTGCATTTTATGTAAGAGATGCCAAGTGTAAACAACCAGGCGGGCGACCCGTTGCAATTCGCACGAACCTCACTTAAGTCGGTCCAATTTGGCGCTGGGTTGGTTGGTCAACAACACACGGACAGTTGGGACAGTGGGACAGTTGTTTATGAAACAGCCGCTGGCTGGGGGACCGCCCTGCACCTGCCGGGATCGCCGGAGGGGGCGGTCCGCCTCGGCCCGTTTCATTGCGTTCGGTGGCCAAATTGCTGGGCTGCCAGTGGCTGGCGCTGGCTAGGCTCTTAGCCCAAAAAGGTATTGGGCAATTTATAATTACGGGGCTAATAAATGCGTAACATGTGCGACAGTTGCTGCGCAAATGGATTTGCATAAAACCGCCCGGCGGACCTATTGGGTTGGCGGAGGCGGCCGAAGGCAGCAGGAGGCAGTGAGTTGAATAATTCGAAATTCTCAAATCCGATAAATCATAAAGCTGATAGTGTGGTGATTGCCAGGCAATGCGTCTTGACGTCCGATCCGGTTCACAGTGGGACAAAGTGAGCAATTAATAAAACTGGCACCGATCTATTCGAATTTAATTAACACAAAGTCGAATCCATAAAGTATGAAAATTCGATAGGCTGCATAATTTTATTTAAAGTGTTTCGGTTATGTTTTTTTTTTCGTTTTTGATGCTTCATAAATCCTAATGGATTTTAGACATTACGACTGTCACAGCTGCCAAGTAAATTAAAAAACGTGATTCTTCCCCCGCCCCAAACCGCCCCCCTGGCCCCACAAAAAGAACCTTAATTAATCCAGCTCGCAATTACGAGTACTTTGTGGGAGGGGCATCGCTCGGGCCGACGGTCGGTTGGTCTTTTGTGGGGTTTCCTTGAATTTAACTAATTTGAATTGAAGTGAGCGCAGCCTGCTAAATGAGCCGTAAATGGCATCACGTGTAGGTGGCGGTCGACCGGTGGGCGTTCAAAAACGTGAGCTCACAAACGAGCCAACTCCTTCCAGCCAACGGCATCGCCGGCTAAAAACCGATAATTATACCCTGCAAAAAAACAGAGTGGTTCGACTTTAAAACAAACATGACCCAAGCGGCTAACAATTACCAAACTGGTGAGCGAAAACTGAAGGCTGGGAAAGATAGAAAACCGGCAAGCGGTTGACTAGAATTCTGCGTATCTGCGCATCTGTCCATAGCTTTATCCGATCCGTAAATTTGTACAACTTAACACTGAAATCGAGGGTAACTGGTGATGTCTCGAAATCGGGAAAATTGACTGCTGGGCAATATAGAAAGCCGGCAAAGCGGATTGGGTAGAATTTTGTCGATCTGCCATCTGCCCGAGACACTTTAAAACTATGTCTAGGTTCTGTGCATTTGCTCAACTTAGCACCGAAAACGAGAGTAACCGTATTGCTGTCTAGGAAATAATCAATAGCGAGAAGATAAAGACAAGGGTAAATGAAATAAGTGCTCTATTTTTTACCCTTGAAGAATCATAAAGGTTTATTGATCTTAAGCCTTTTTATGTTTCTTACATTTTATTATTAAAGATGGGAAAAATAAGACCTGAATTCTTATTCATACCAAACTAGTCTTTTCTGTAATTCAAAGCCAACAAATTTACCCTCCACATAAATAGGATAAATTACGTTCCTTGTTTTTGTGAGGCTATTAAGATCATAAGAATATTATCCATAGGTAAACGAGTATACCTCATATAAAGCCATCATCTATAAACTTTAAACCACTTTAAATACCGACTCATTTATAATTCAAACCCGACCAAAATAAAAAGAATCAGAAGAGGTACAGAAAATAAATCTGATCAGGCTTTCCTCCCAGAAGTATATATTATTGCAGATCCTTCCTCTTTTTTTAAGTTTTCCTCATCCAACGAAGGGTATTTTAATTGCGACTTCTAGAGGCTGATTGCCCGTTTATTGGCTTTGGTTCCCACCTGATTTCGGGGTGTTGGAGTGTTGGCGTCTTTTGGGTATTTTTGGTTTTTTGATTAATGCATTTGATTCGCTGGCTTTTGGGGGGGCGGGGCCGTGTCGTGCCCAAGAAATCGTAGAAACGCCGTGCAAATGGGCCCAGTTTATTGATTGCACCGATTAGTCGAATGCAATTTGAGCGGCGCCTTTAATTGAATCTGACACAGCGGGCGTTCAGGGCAACCAGAACACTTGCCGGTCTCGTCCTCCGCGGCAGCACACGCAACTTGATGAATGTTTTTCCAATTAAAATGTGAAAACACTGCAACCGCAAAGTATCCCCCACCCCCCTCAGTTTGTAATTAAAACGTGTCCCAGAGTCAACGGGTCGGCGAACTGGCCGAGTAAATAAAATAAAACAAACGATCGCCCAGTTGGTTGCATAGGTCCGGCAAGGGGTCGATTTATTTGCTTTCCTGCACGCGTAGCGGTCAAAATGTTTTACTTCTTGGCCACAACAACGGCCGGCGACTCAACATAGTCCACTGGATAGGCAGCGCTGTGGGCCACGCTGTGCGCCGTGTAGCTGCTGGCGTAGGGGGCGACGTAGGGGGCATAGGCGGCGGTGTAGGCGACTGGAGCGCTGGCCACGTAGCTCAGCGGGGCGCTGTAGGTGGCGACCAGGGCGGGATTAGCGGCGGCGATGGCCAGCAAGGCGCTCAGGCAGATGACAAACTGCAAAACATAAGTTCCCATTAACTGAAGGCGGGCGGGCAGCTTTGGCGATTTGAACTTACGAATTTGAACATTTTGATTTTTTGGGGGATTTGCTTGGTGATTCTACTGAGTTCCACTAGCGTTTGATATCATCCACCGATGCTCGGCTGGGTTTTATAGTCGATAGCTGGGCCACATCCTTGGCTTGACCTTTGGCGCCTTGGTGAGCTGCCTACTGATCGCCATTGCCCTCCGCACGTCCAGCCAGCCATTTGGCATAATTCGGTTTGGCGAGATGCCCCTGAAGTTATGGAAAAATGGAGCTGGCTGTGGAATGCGCGGGCATGAGTCATTTCCGCAATTTGAAGCTCTTTTTGGCCGCAGCGACTCGGCTTTTATTGCCGCCGTTTGGCCTCTTCTTTTTTGTCAGCCATTTGAGTACGTGATTGCGCTACTAAACGCTCCCGAATGGCGGTAGTTACTTTTAGTTTTGGCCCGTAATTCAGTCGACATTTTC
>JBAMCP010000855.1:0-34072 GCA_037075105.1 Lissocephala sabroskyi
CGTTGAAAAGAATGCGCCGCCTAATTGTCGACTTGGCGACGGCGACGGTGACGGCCACCCCAGCGCCAGGGAAATGGAAGATGCTCTTTTCCCCCAACCCTGAAATCTTGCCAATGAAGTGATTGGCTGGCTTTTCTTATCAAGAAGACGATTTCCGGGCTTTAATGGTGAGTGGCCAGGGAATTTTCTGGATCAAAGAATTCATGAAGAGTGGAGTTATATTTCGGGGGCCTAAATCTTCAAAACCTTTCACCAATTTCAGGGAAATTACGTAAGAAATATTCCAAGTTTATGGTCTTTCAAATGGAATCCATAAATGCAAGTTTGTCCGAGTTTCTGGATCCATCATCATTCTCTTGGAAACCCAAAGAATCTATAAAGTTTAAGCCATTTTTTAGGCAGTCTACAAGTCTTGTAAATGCTTAAAATCTTCCACCTTTTAAGAGGAAAATTCGTAAGAAATATGATAAGTTTATGGTCTTACAAATGGAATCCATATATGCAAGTGTTTCTTTTATTTGTCCGAGTTTCTGGATCAATCATCATTCTCTTGTAATCCCAAAGAATCTATAAAGATTAAGACTGTCTACAAGTCTTGTAAATGTACGAACCCTTCAACCTTTTTAAAGGAAAATTCGTAAGAAATTTGCCAAGTTTATGGTCTTTCAAATGGAATAAATGTAAGTGTGTTTTGGTCAGGGTTTTTAGCCTCTCAAGACTTCGGAATTTTAAGCAAAAAGAGATCTTTTAAAATTGAATCTATAAATGCTAATACCTCTTTTATTTGCCAGAGTTTTTAATCTCTTCGGGTTGTTAACCAAGAAGAGGTCTCTAATATCTTGATGATTCTTGGAGAATATTACCACATTCCTATGATCTTAAACATATTAAAGTTCCAGGCCAGTTTCTTATAGGAATTAGTGAGGGATTTTAGATGCTTAAGTTTCTCTTAAAAGAAAAACTAAAAAGCGTAATTTCATTTAAGGAATCAGCCGAAGAACGCAGGAGCTGGTAGCCTTTAAAATCAAATCAAGTTTCAGGACAGTTTTTGTTGGAATTTGTAGAGGATCCTTGATTCTAAAGTCTCCCTTAATAAATAGCGTATCTACATTTTAGGAAAGAGTTTGAAGTTCGGAGCAGCTGGTAATTTTTAAAATCATATTAAAATTAGTATTTAATACTAATATTCTAAGAAACTGTAAGAAACTCCTCTGGAATTTCTACCAAATCTTGGGAGTGCTGTTTCAATGAACCTCATATTATAATTGAATTTATTTCTCTCAAAAGAACTAATTTTAGTTTTCAGCTAAAGTTCCCCAGAGTTTGTATTTAAAGGACTTCAAATAATACATTCATAAGAAAATGGTCTCCCTCTTCCCTCTCTCAATTAGGAGCTTTTAAGTATTCTAGGATTGAAATCCAAATAAAACAAAGGACAATTCTTTCTGTAACCCAAAGAAAGACTTCCGATTCGTTCAATTTTCAAAGCGTCTTTCATATAAAAAATAGAAATGTTTACAGCTTTATTTCCTTGGCATTGTAAAACTGTGAAACCTTTAAAAACATCTGCTTTGGTTTGTGGCATAAAAAAGTTCCCTTTGTTGTTCTCTGAAATTTATTCATGGCTCGGGTTCCGCGCAAAGGGTAAACGATGACAAGGAAATGCCACTGATAGAGATAAAGAAGAAGAAGAGAAACTAGACGACCGACATCCATCGCAGCCACTTAACGTGACCGGAGGCAGACGAATGACAAGGCAAACCCGGACTATCGTCCGCTTTGGCATTGAGTTTTATAATTATGACTGAATTAGGCGGCGTGAGAACGACAACAACCGACCGAGAACAGCTGCCGAGAATAAAGCACAACCACCGGGGAGGGTCGCGGGGCAGCCAAGGGAACAGGTTGAAGTTGACGGTATTTAGACCGGCCGACTGGCTGCATGTGGGGCAGATGGCTGGCGAGGCTGTGGGGGTGTGACAGGCAGGGGGGAGAGGGAAGGGGCAGATCCGCTTGCACAATTGAGTCACGTCGGCAAGTTTGTGTCTTAAGTCTTCTGTTTGGCTTGGTTTGGTTCGTTGGCTCGACTCACCTGCTTCAGTTGCCAATGCAGTTTGTCCACCTGATTCTGCAATATGACCGCTTCGACATTTAGAGTCGGCTCCGTGGCTGCGGCCAAGTCGAACTGGCCGGTGGTGGTGTTGGCTGGTTGGCTGGCATCCTGAAAATGTTGTAAACAGAAAGAGAAATATTCAATTGACTTATGCGTGAAATTAGACGATCGCACATTTGAAAAATGTTGTCACCAGCGGAGCCGCCCCGGGCGCCGTAGGTGGTCGCCGGGTGGCCAGCGGCTTTCGTTGGGGTTTTCCAAATTCCTTGACTTTGGCCCGTTGGCCAAAAGCGGAAAACATAATAAAAATGCAATTGCAACGCTGCCAACATGGCTTATATATGTGTGTGTGTGTGGGGATTCAATTAATTAGAGAAATTATTTCACCGACTTGCCTCGGACCGCCGACTCGCCTCCTTTCCCAGGCCGCTGCAAGCCGCTTATTAATTTTCCACATTTTTCTTGTTCACACTGTCTCTCTCCCCCTCCCCTCTTTCTTCATCCTTTTGTGAATTTCTGGTATGCCTAAAATATTTCGTGAGCGGGGGAAAAACCCCAGAACCCGTTTCTTGGAATTCTCTTGAGTTTTCTTCGCATAACTCGGCCCCGCGGTTTGTGGCTTACTTTCGTCATTTCTGCCAAAGACTTTGACCCAGCCAACGGGCCTCTAATGATGTAATACCGCCCAAAACCACTTTCTTTATACGCCTCCTCGGCGTACTTGAAGTACAAACACTCGAAACTTTTAATCAAATGGCTCAAATGCTTATTTGAGCGTTGGAAAGGAAAAGAGAGAGAAAAAAACAAAAATAATTGCAAATTTTTGTTCGATTTTGAAAGTCGCGTGGGCCGAGCCCAAACCTCATGGGGGATGGTTGTTGTTGCTGTTGTTGTTGCAGCAAAATTACCATTTGTGGTCTATGCAATTGCGGTTGGCCAGTTGGTCGGTTGGCCAAACTCAATTTGCCGCAATTTTATGCTTGTTTATTAAAGTTTTCATTCATGTCGATTTGACCAAAAGTGGATGTTGTTTTTTGTTTTTTTTTTCATGCCGCGCATTTCTGCGATCCTCCACTTTAAATCACTTCGATTTCGGGATATTAATATAGGTCAATGGGTAAGGAAGGCCACAACGGACCAAAGTTACCCAAAGTTTCCCAAGATTTGGGTTTTTTTTGTACTTAAACCGAAACAGGCGGATGAAATGCACTTGGAGTTTAAGAAGGTGGGGAAATTTAGAGAATATATCTTCGAACATTAACCCATTTTATACAATGAAGTGGAGGCTGGGATAACTTTAGAAAAATCGATTGAAACTCTTTCATAACTTTAAAGAGCTTTTTATATTTCTTTCTATATTAAAGTGTTTACGATACAGGAAAGTCCCACATTATTACATCTTTAATCTAAGAGACTCCATAAGAGAGAGAGAGAGAGAGAAAGCGAGAGAGAGAGAGAGAGAGAGAGAGAGAAAGCGAGAGAGAGAGAGAGAGAGAAAGAGAGAAAGAGAGAGAGAGAGAGAGAGAGGGAAATCTCAGCAAGAAAGTTCCCTTAGCCTTCTAAAGCTTTCTGATACCTCAAGAAGGTATAAATATCTTTATAGCATAAGTGCCGGTTTTTTTAGGCTTCTCAAACTCAACATCGTTTCAGATTCCTTATACAGATGTGATCTTTATCCTAGATAAGATAAGGTATGTGATACCTTTTCAGACTCCTTATACAGATATACGGCCTTCTTGGTACCTTCCCTATTCCTTGTGCTATCTTTAGCCTAATGAAATGTTCTACCTAAGAAACCATAAGGTATATAAATGCCTCAGTCCAGCTAACAACGGGTCATGAGATTGGTAGAAAGAGCTCTTAGTAAAAAGATAATGGATCTTCTTCTGGATTACAGTATCCGATATTCTGTACTTCGCGTTGCGCTGGCTTCAGACTTTGTTCTCTAATGGGATTTCGATCCCACTATTCCTACAAATCAGCCCCAATACCTTTTATATGAAGACGAAAGGAAATTGTTCTACATTCCGAAGTTCTTTATTGGCAGTCTTCTGAAAACTCTTTTCTCTCTCAGAAAATAGAATCTAGAAGAGACTGGGAACAAGCAATCAGCGAACGCGCACCGAGATTCCTGAGGATCCACGCCTACAATCGGTGGATGTCAGATTATTTATATAAATAAGGATCAAGTCGAGCTGAAGAGGTTGGTTCTTCAATTATTTCTGTCATAAGATAGGAGAACTTCAATCTCAGAATTCTTTCTTAAGAGTCTTAATCGTTTTAAAAGGAACTTTAAGATAGTCTTCCCGTCTGAGTAATTTATTTATGTTTCTATTCTCTCACTAACTTTACTTCTTTTAGGAATCAAATTTATGGTTCCCTGATTTAAGCAAAGTCTCTTCTCTCTGCTGTCTAAACAAAGTAAATTAATGGTTCCTTAATAACTTCCATCGGCCTTTGATGGGTGTTTTTAAGTGCTGGGACACGACCCTGAATAAAAAGCCATTAAAGAATCTAAATAAAAACCCCCCAGTCACGATTTACTTATCAGGCCACCTTTTCCACATTTCGTGTTTTTAAAAACGATTTTCCCAACCCGATAAATAGGAATTACCCAGCCAGCTAGCAGCTTATTTTCCCCACATGCATAAACATATTCAAATACATCAACATCATCCTGGCCTGGTTATCTGGCCTGCCTCTCGGCGGTCTCATTTCAGTGGCAGCCCTTTTAATTACACGGCCGACTTAACGGTCGCCCAAAAGATGCCAGGCTGGGCACGCCCAATGGCCAAGTACAGTTGCCTGGCAGACACAAAAGCCGGCATAATTTGCATGAAATGCTCGCAGGCGGCAGGATGCCAGGCCAACTATCAAAATCTAATTAAAATGCGCGTTAGTCTGGGGGGAGGCGGGAGGGAGGCTAAGCCAGGCGAGTGGGCGGCGGGTGACCCCATTTAAAATGGTTTTGGCATGCAAATTTTGTTGCAGTTTTTCTGTCTCTCGGCTGCCAGCAAATGTCAATTGCAATTGCCAACAACCGGAGATACTGCTGCTGCCATGGCTGCAGCTCATCAATGTTCTATTTAAATGTAATGTAATAAACTGAAGTCGGCCCGGCCGAGTTCGTTTGTCTGCGAAATCTGCATTTTAAATCAGAGAACAATGAGACAAACAACCTCATGCTCCAGTAACTTTTCAACCCGCCCCCCGGGGCCAGGGAGTATCATGCACATCAACAAGTGGAGTTGTTGGCCCAAACTGCAGAAAAGGGTTGCCACATATGCGACGGCCTGCCTGGTTCCCAGGCTGAGTGGCTGCAACTGCCGGCTTGTTATTCAAATTGTTGTGAGCTAGAAGTTATGCATATAGAAAAAAAAGGGTCAACTGGCATTTCATGCATGGCGGGTCTGGCACAGGAAGCCACGACGGCAACGACCCACAAACTGAAAAATTCGTGGGGTTTTCACCGCGTTGTCGATTGACCCCCAAGCGGGGCAGCTGAACGAATCGAGATGCCAAATTAGCTAGCTAATCATTTTGGCTACGCCTTTGGCCGATGGCAAATTAGCTTGACCAAAATCGACAAATGGAAGTTGACAGAAATTTACAAATGCGGCCAACAAAAGACGACAATTTTGTTGGTCTGACTTTCTCACATGAACGGCCAATTGTCGGCCGCCTCGATGGAGTGTGGCAACAGTTTGATGGCGAGATTGTCCAAGGCAAAGAAATATAAATTTTGTGGCTTTTTTGTCTGTCGGTTTATTATGGGCCATAATTGTGATGGGCAGCTAAGCGAAATGCGCGGAATTTGGGGACAATGCAAATTGTTGGCAATTCCCTTTTCCCCCCTCCCTTCACCGGCTGGCTGAGTGTATCCATCAGATACAAAGCTATCGAAAGATGTCTCGGCCGCTCACAAGCTGCGAAGTGGAACGCTTGGAATTTCGATATCCGATGCGGGCCCCGAGTCACTTAGACGCTTGCCTGACCTTCATTAGACCCTCTGGCAGTTTGTCAGCTCGTCAGGTTGTCAGTTTGTTTGTCAATCAGCCCAGCCCGCTTCCGTTGTTGTGGGAGGCTGTTTAAATTTAAACTGGCCCTAAAATTTGGAAATTTCGGGAGTCATCGAATCGCGTTGGCTGCTGTTATTTTACGGCTAATCAATTTCAATTGTTGCTGCAGTCATTCAACTGTCGTTCGAGTTTACCCCCCAAAATGTACAAATTAAATAAAAATCAAAACCACTGGCCTTAAATTTTAGACTCGGCCAACAGTGGCTGGTCCATTAGATGACCAGAGGCTTTCGTTCTCCCGATAAAAAACCACAAAAGACCCCTGAAATTTCAAGTAGGCGGCCAATAGAACGAAACTTTAATTGACCGTCTCCCTCGGGCGAAGCGCTGCCCCAAAAGCCGCTGTCCGCCCCATTGAAAATTTTATACCCTTCAAAGGGTTAGGGTAAGCAGGGCATGTTGATTATGGGAAAGGGAACAGGCACAGCCTTTTTAACCCTCTCAATCGAAGGTATAAATTGAAGGTTAATGCGAAATTAGGGAAAGGTAAGTTTTGGGGTAAAAGAGCCCGTAAAACCCAAAGGGCATGATAAGATTCTAAGGATTCTAGAAAAGGTTCTACGAAATAGCAAATTCTCTACTAATCATATAGAAATTAATACCCACTGAAGGGTATTTAAACTTCGTCTTCTTGGGGAACTTACCCCTTTGCCAGGTTTAATGAATTCTGTGTTATTTTTCCTGCAAATCATGCAAATGAATTGACTGCCCTTTAAATTGATTAACTTTCAACCATCACAAAAAAGAAATACACAAAAAAATCTGGTAGAAAATCTCGAGAAGTCTGCGAGGTTCCCCAGCAAAACTCAATTGGATAAACGTCGCGCGAAATGAAATTGAATTTGCCTGTGGTTCTTTTTGGCCATTTAGCAGTTTCAGGTTGCGAGGCTGAGAGACTGGGAATCGGCGTCGAAAGCGTTTGATGTGCGCGTTTGAAGTTTTCGCATTTTTCACGCTGATGGATTTTTTTTTCGGTTTTTTGTTTTGTTTGGCGGATTTTCAAATGGCAAAATTTTTTGACGGGGCAACTTTTTCTCGTCAGAAATGTTTTTTCTCTTTGTGGTCTAATCTTCTTGGCCAAGCCTTCAACTTTCCCGGCCGAAACAAACAAAAATTCAATTTCAAATTTAAGTGGCTGTGAAACGTTTAACGATTTCGCCCAGATTGGCACAATCATCCAGCCTTTCTCGCCGGCTCTCTAACGGTTAAAACCATTGCAGAATCTTTGGCCGGCGGAGGGGCGGATAAAAGGGTAATTTCAGCTGATGAAGCCCGAAGGGAAGCGGGCGTGGCATCGAAAAGCCCCAATCAATTTGGCCAAGCCAACAAACGATGCATCAAAGTGCATTGGCCAAGAATCCTCCACCGGCCAAGCGATAAAAACTTATTTACAATCTACACTTGTGTGCGCGTTCGGAGCCGTTGGCCTTCGTTGACCAGGGGCGTGGCTCCAGGGGTGGGGGGTGTGACGCAATGCAACGCACAGAACGGAAATGCAAAGCGACAGGCGAAGCGTCAAGCGGAACTTGACAATTCCATTCGACGGTCTGGGAGCTCCGCTGCCGCCCAGGGAACGAGGTGCGGCGACGAACATCGACAGACGACGGACATGCCCCAGGGCGATAATGGCAGGGGCGGGGGAGTGGCATTCTATAAAATCGATTTCAAGATACACTTCCTCGTTGAGGCCGTGGGCAGGCGATGCCACGAAGACGAGGACAGCTGAAGGTCAATGAAAGCGGAGACTTTAAAAGCAAAGAGGTTTTTTTTTCGGGAAGCTGATTGAGTTTCAGAGCAGAAAGCAGTTGTTTAGCTTTATAAAAATGAATAGATTTTAGAGGTAAGGTAGACAAAGATATTTTAAAAAGAACTATTGGCAAAAGGAGTTACGGTTCCCGAGAATCGGATTGGGAATTTGAAAAAGCTATAGTTCTGTGTCTTTTAGAAGAAACCCAGCTAAAATCAGGACATAGTTAGGGTTCCAGAGAATCGGATAAGAAATATAAAAGACGACCGTTTTGTAGCTTTTAAGAAACCCAGTAAAAATCAGGTATAAAGATCTTTTCCAATAGAATCTTTTGGCGGATGTAGTAAGGGTTCCAGAGAATCAGATTGGAATATACATATGTATAAAAGGCTGACAGTTTGAACTATAACTTTTTCTTAGGATCAGGGCGATATTTCCCTGTCATTTATAAGGAACCTAGTAAAAATCAGGCATAAATCAACTATTTTAAATTAATCTATTGGAGGATGTAGTTAGGGTTCCCGAGAAGTGAATAGGAAATATGAAAGTGCCAGTAGAAATCCGATATAATAACCTTATTAAAGATAACCTATTTTCAGATTTAGATAGGGTTTCTAAGAATCGGATTGGGCATTTAAAAGAGGGACAATTTTGAACTTTTATTGCTTTAAGAGAATCTATTGACGGCTGTATTTAAGTTAAGGTTTCCCCAGAATCAAATTGGGAACTTAAAAGACCAACAGTTTTTGATTTAAAAGAAATCCTCTAAAATATTTAAAGACCTTCTGCTTGAGTTAGGCATCACAACCTTAACCCTTTTAGAATTCCCTCCACCTGCACTTAAATCCCCAGTCATTCGGTTTTTTTTTGCTATTTTTTCCTTTTTCAATCATCGACGACCGCAAAGAATTTTTCTCATTGAAAGCTTACAATTTCCTAGGATTGCCCGCGCCATTCACCGTTGTGAGCCCCATACACACACACACTGGGCCTCCGTCTGTCGGCATTCCGAATTGTTATGGTCGATGGTTCTATAAAAATTTATTTCACTTGGAAAAAGCACAGTTACCACGCGCCCACGACGACTGCGACGGCGGCATGTCGTTTTTTACCCTTCCCCTCGCCGATTCACCGATTTACCTTACATTCTTTTTAATTTTCTGATAACTACAAATAAGTTCGACGCGCGTGGAGTTGAGTTTTCGGGCTGCAGGAGAAGCCAGCGACTTGACTTCATGCCCTGCATACGCGATGAGCGCCGCCGGTTGCACGATTTTTGTGGGTCTGGCGTCGTCGGATTTTATTTATGCGCCGCTTGTGGCAGCTTCATAATTCAGAGTGTGAAACAACATTAATTTGGCGGCCAAAGGGGGCGCAGCCGGCCGACTTACAAAGTTGCAATTTAATTGGCTCACTCGACTACCTTTCGCCAGTTATTTTCGTGGGTAGAGCAGCGAAAATGGATTGCATTTCCTAATGTCAAGGGTGATGGGCGATAGCAGCTGGAAAGTGGGTCATTCAAGGAAAATCGTAAGTGAACTTTAAGAGCACAAAAACGCGAATCGCACTATCAATCAAAGTTAACTCCACTGTCGGTCGTCTGACATCATCGCGGGGGGAGGGACAATGACCAGGTAATCACATTTCCTTCCTCTAAGCCAAAGAACGAAAAGAAACCAAAAAGACAGTCAGTTTTTTTAATGATAACTTTGACCGACAATTTGCATAATTCGATTCTTGACGGCGGTGGGTGTTCCATGGATTTCAAATGCCCTCCACGTATTTTCAAAAATAAGAAGCCTCCGCTCCGCGAGTGTTTACATTTTTAATGAAGCACGCGATGTGACGATGCCAATGCAGATACCCAGGGATATATACCGAAATATATACAGGGTAAGGGGTATAAATTTCGACAGAATTCACTTTTTAAAGTGCGCAGAGTTCGTTGCCCTGCCCGGCCAAAAATTTATGTGCGAATTTATCGGCAGCCCAAAGACATTCAGCCTTATAAGGCAATCGAAACAGATTTCCATATGCGGCTGGCGTGGGCCAAGTTAGGGTAATTTAAAAGTGAAGCAATCTCGATTCTTATGGAGATTTATCTAAGCAAACAAGTATCGTGTGGGAATTAAATGATATCAGCAAAGACGACCAGAGATCGGTATAGGGAACTGCAAAGGAACTAATGGGGGAAGATGGATAATTCTTAAGAATATTGGTAGAGGGTCCTCATATTTTATAAGGCTTTGAATCATCGAATTAGAATATTGCAGGTGGGAAATCTAAAAACAAGAAAGCTTTACGGACTTTATCGGAGGCAGGAATATGGTGATTATATTGTACATAAATTTGGAAATTTGTTGTAGAAAAGCAGAATTATTTGGGATAAATCCTTAAAGACGTGACAAATTTGTAGTTGAATTCAGTCTTCAATTATATTGAAAATTTTGTGTGTTTCATTTCAAAACATTGGGATTCATTTGAGTAAGGAATTTGTTAAGATTTTTAGTGAAAGGCTTTGTCATAAATTATCGCAGCCTTCGCGAATGCTTGAAGATATCTTAAGCTCATTCCAATGACTCGAAAAAGCCGCATAAGACCCCAAAGATTAGCAGCGACCCGCCGATCAACCGTCCGTCACTTATTACGCTGCATTTGAAGATAAAAAATATAAAGAAAAATTACATAATAATTCTGCTTTATGAGTTGGCGTGTTGGCCACTTCGTGGGTATATTTTTAAAGTTGCCAGCGCCCTCGCCGACCCCTTCCCCTTCCCCCCAGCCAACAGTCCACTGTCTGGGCCGCTGACGGTCGCTCAGTTTTTATGCTTGGAAAATTAGGACAGCAATTTGCGAAAAAAATAACAGAGCCGGCCACGAAAATTCAACTCATAACGCCGCCGTCGAGTTTCGAATTTGTTTTCCGATTCTAACGGAAATGTGGCTGAAATTTCCCAACTCCCACCAAACGATGCTGGCTTCCAAAAGCGTCGACGGCCGACTGCTGCCGTTGATGACCCCGGCTAATTGGCTAATTGCGTTTAATTTGCTTTTAACAAAAAGCAGAGATTCTGGCCGCGTGTGTGGCAATCGCTGGAGGCTGGAAATTTGCTAATTAAAATATTTAATTTTAATGTGGCGGCTCATTAGTTTCGTCAACTTGGTTCCCCTCCATTTGGGGTACAAATTAGGAAATGGGGCTGTGAATTTTCAGTAGCCCACCAACGGAAATTAAAACAGACACCTCAAGAGGCAAACGAAAAAAACCTAAAAAGGGGAAATATGGTTAATCGAAAATTTGATACCCTTCCGGTTCTTCTCTCTGTAATTTTAAGATACCTCTGACCCTTTAAGTCTATGTATGATCGGCTTATATTATTTACTCTATCATTACTCTATTGTATTTTCGAAATAGCGTGAAACAAAAATTTGATACCCTTCGCTTGATTCTTTGTGTCATTTTAGCATACCCCATACCCCTTTATGATCGGATTCTATTCCTTGCATTATATTTGCCCTATCAAATTTTTAAAAATCTTTAAACTTAAATCGAGAATTCGATACACTTCCGTTTACTCTCCGTGTTATTATGGTATACCCCATACCCCTTTAAGCCCCTTTATGATCGGTTTCTGATCTTTACCCTATGCTTCCCCTATCGCATTGTACTTGGCCCTTTCCTGATCTTTTATTTTGAAGGTATTCCCATCTTCACCTTTACATTCCTATAATTACCTTATACCCCTTCTTAATAAATTTGATTCTAATTTGCCCCTTCGTTTCCTTCAACTTTGCCTTATTACATTCATTTTGGTCCTTCTTAACACCTCAATTCTCTCTCACTTCCTTTCCCTCCTTACCTTACCCACCATTCCATTTGTACCCTTTCCCAGAATCGATTTTTAGATCATTATTGTCGCCCTTAAAAGACCATAAAATATCAAACGACAGATGGCAATTTTTAAAAGGAAAACATTTCAATTAAAATATGTGAAAAAATTACTTAGAAACCCTCAACTTCTTCAAAGAGCCCATCCCAAAAAACTAATTAAAATATTCACATACCAGGCTGCGAAAAAAAAAACAAAAACAACGGTAAAGAAAATGTAACTAAAACCAAACTGATTTATGGGGCGAGCCATGAGAGCCCAAGAATCCCAAGAAGTTCGCGGCGGCAGCAAACTAAATTTAAAGAGTACCCAGGGGGAGGGGCGGGGAGTGTCGCGTAATTTATGTTGCCAGCCGAAAAAATAAATTCCGCTTGGCCGAGTGTGGCACATGTGGCAAATAGAGTTGCATACTTGCCCCTGCCACCAGCCGAATTCAGATAGAGCCATAAACGAAGAAGCGTCCTAGGAGCTGGCGAAATGCGATACACGATGATTAATTTGTGTGCGCGGAGTGGCATGCAACACGTTGCATGTCAATGGCCATAATTAAGCATGCGAACGGAAAAGGGACAGCCAACCCTCCCAGCCGGGCCATTTTCATTAATGGCCGGATTGTGTGGCAGCCCCAGCCCCACCCACGGGTCCTTGCGGCTGACCCCGCCGCTGCCACTGGCGCTGCACTTTTTTTTCTATTGTTCGCCAGCGCGTTTTGATTTCAGTCCGCATTTTTTGTATTGTTTGTCCGCCCACCCACGGGGCGGGCTGGTTGTTGTTGTTTGCGTTTTGTTTTCGGTTTGCTTTGCTGGCCACTTGGGGCGATTTGCATGGCGACCACCAACTTGGCCGAGACTGTGGGCGGCCAGGCAGCAGCTGCAATCGCTGCCCTGACCTTTATGGCCAAATGCTGTGGACCTTATTAAAATCTCGCCCCTCCACTGGCACGAAATTAGTTTCGAGTATTTGGCCATAAAAACGGTAATGGCAACATGGCCTGGCCCGGCCAAGAGGGGATTTTCTTTTCGATTTGAATTCTCAATTGCCCAAGCAAACTTTAATGGAGGCCGTGGCAAGTGGGAAATTGCTGAAAGCAAACTTCCTTCTGCTCATTTCATATGCAACTGAAAATGCAACCCCCGTGGGGGCAGTTCACCTTTGGCTGCTCTAATTTCACACGGAAAACTCAGCCTTCTTTGTGGACTTCCTCTGTTTGGCTTAGAGACCCAGAGGGAAATTTTTGTTGGTTTCTCAGGAAAATGTTTTCGTCGGCGCTGCTTAAACGCTGTTAATTCCGTTGTTACGCTTGAAGCGACAACAACAACAATCAGCCATCGAGATAAAAGTTTTTTTTTTTCGAACAAAGAGAAAAACACAAACAATTCCTAGTTTCCGAGTTACATGAGCGGTTTTCTCTTTCGGACAACGAAACCGGCCAAAAAAATCAAATAAATTTTAATTTTAAATCAAAGACAAAAAAATAATAATAAATGATCGCAATAAATAAAACACATAATTTATATTCAAATATTTTAAGCCCAAACCACAAAACTCACCCGAAATCTCCGCTGCATTTTGTGGTCGCTGCTGTCGCCGCTGCACACACACAAAGCGATTTTCGAAAAGCAGCGCAGTCGCCGGCCGCTCAGCGGCCAACGCACAAAGAAGAAAGCAAAAAAAGCGCGGGGGTGGGGGGAGAGACGGCAAAATGCGCGCTTGGTTTTTTTTCACTGCATACAGAAAAATTTGCCAAGTTGATTTCAACTGATTTGGGTTTCATTTACAACTAAATTATGATTTAGGCGGTGCAACTAAGCCAGCCGGGCGGCCATTGCAAATGAATTTCACCACAAGCACAAAAGAAAAGAACAAAAAAATAAAACACAACTTTGTGCATTAACGCCGCGACGCAGGCTACCGAATTGTTCGTAACACTTTTAAAATACCGAATAATTAATTTAACTAATATTTCTTGGCAATTTAAAATTAATTTATTTAAATAAATTCCAGCACACAAAATTCTCAACCTCTTCCTCGCGCGTTTCCAGCTCGACTGCTGCGTTCTTCTTCTCTCCTTTGCGCTAGTCCCGTTGTCAATGCACATAGGCGTAGTCAAAAAACTCTAAAAAAAGGGTTCGGCACTATGCGCCGGTGTCTTGTTGGAAGCCCGCCGCCCACGACATTGAACTTGCCGAATTCGCCGGCCGCTCTCAATTCGCCGATCGTGCGTAGACAAAGGGAAAATTAGGTCAGTCGAATCGGAGCATCAAACGGAGTCACACGAATTGCGGACGTCAAGTGCGTCGGGGCCAAATTAAAATATTGAAAAATGGATTAAACCAACAATTACCGTTTGGATTTATATTTAACTATATCCGGTTAACAATTTATTAAGTGTTTATGCAAATTTTAATAACTTTTTGGCCCCGCCAGCCCGTCGCGTCGTTTTTTTCTTTGTTCTTTTTTTTCTGTGCTTGTGTGTGTGTGCAAAAATCACCTGATGCAATGGCAGGCCCAGAAATTAGAGTGCAAATTAATTTCTGGCAACTAAGCTGCATTAATAAAAAGTTAAAAAGTTCTTAGAGCCCCAGCGGCCCTTGCAATTAAATGCATTTAATCATTTTTGTTCATTTTTTTTCTTGTGCGTGTGTTTGTGTTAGTGCATTGGCGCGCCAATTTGGTGTAGTCGCTTCCCCTCCCTTCCCCTCATTCGTTAAGTGCGAATTTCGGTGCGCGCGAGCCGAGCGCGCGGCTTTTCGAAAATCGCGAATTTTTCGGTGTTAGGAACTTTTTGCCTGGGCATGTGTGTGTGTGTGTGGGTCAACGGCAACGGGGGAGGAATCAACAAAGAACAAAGCAAACGTCCAACATTAAACGGTGAGTTGTTTTCTTTTTCTTTCTTTAACAAATTTATGATTACTTGCTTGGGCCTCGATACTCGACCGTCTATACTCTTTATCGATACCGCGATACCAAGTACTGCTCTAATTGATTACTTTTTCGATTCTTTATTTGCGGGCGGGCGGGCTGAACTTGCTTGGCTCTCGATACTTGGCCGTCGGTACTTCGCCTTGCGTACTCGATACCGCGATACCAAGTACTTTTTAAATCACCTCGCCAATTGATTACTTTTTCGATTCTTTATATGCGGGCGGGCTGAACGTACTTGGCTTTCGATACTTTGTCACTGATAGCTCACGTTGAGTATCGATACCGCGATACCAAGTACTTTTTTGAATCAAAATTGATTACTTTTTCGATTCTTAGTGTGCGGGCGGGTTGAACGATAAATAAATTATTATTTAAATTGAAAAATAGATCAAAAATGAAGTTATTTGAAAAATCCTTTTAGTTTCGTTGGCCAAGCTCATCGCTTGTCGCACAACAATAACAGAAACCGAAACCGTTAAAAGGGAAAGAAGCACCCCTGCAATTAGGCATGGTGATTTTGTTGTTGTTGCCGTAAACCGCTCAGAATTTATTATTTCCGCCTAAAAAGAAGCTCTCAACTCCCCTGAAAAGTTGACAGCCCGTCCGTCCGACCGCTCCCCCAGCCCGGGCAACAGGTACGCATGCGCGACTCCGCCGCCAGCCAAGCCGCCGCCGCCGTCGAGGGTGGTCGGTGAAGAGGAACCGCGGCAATCGCAGCGAAACCAGCAGACCCGCCAGCACCCACACCCGCAGCCGGGGTACCTCACCTCGTTCCCCTCCTACCCCCCGCACCTGTTATCGGCGCAATTCCGCCTTTTGAAATTTTGCTCTGCTCTGCTGAGCGTTTTGTGTCGGGGGAGCTGGAACCGCCGGCGGGGCTGGGCGGGGGCGGGCGTATCACATACATCGCTCAGTCTGCTTTTTATTTCACACTTGATGAACTTTGCCGAATGCACAACAAAAACAGAATTCAGAGCTCAGCCCGCACTTGTCGGCCTCTGGAGAGACAACCCGACCGTCAGCCACTCAGGGGAAACATTAAATGAAATTTAGACGAGCACAGAGAAATACCCATAAATAATACCTAGAAACAAACCCATCCAACCGCCCACTCGACTCTTCTCAATTAACTGGTTTTTAAGTGGCCATTTAGTTTCCGGCCCGCACTTTTTGGCGATTCTCCGAATTCCCACAGATTTTCAGAATTGAAACCTCAAAAGATTTGGCATTTAAACAAATTCATTTGGGTTAAATTTTCCGAGTTTCAGTTGAGTTTTTTTAGACGGTTCAATTAACCAGTCAAAATAAATAAATTAACCCATCAATTTTAAGAGAAACTGAGGGAATCATGGGAATATTTGGATTTGTATCTGAACTGGGAGATTTAAAATTATTTGCTGGGTTTTTAGGATTTCCTGAGGGAATTTATGGATCATTTTGGGTTTCCTTGATAAAACAAAAATCTAGGAAAAATATTTTAGGAAATTAAGAGCTTTTTTCAGAGATTCTTTGAGAGAACTGAGACACAAAATTATTTAATAACAACGCCGACAAAAAAGCTTTAAAATTCCTCAAGAATAAATAAAAACTGAATTTAATTAAATGAAGATAAATTAAATGAAGATAAATTTTTAAATATTTTTACAACTGAAACTCTGTTTTTTTTTTTTGTAATTTCCAAACATTTTCCCACAAGTCTTCGTCTTCCCTCGCTCTCTGCTTGGAAAATCAACTCGCTTTTCTTTTAATTTCCCCTTTGATTTCAATAATCGTTTGGCGATTCCGATTTAAATATCTATAATTGGAGTGCAGAGTTGGCCAAACACCGGGAGATTTTCAATGGCAAATTAATTGCAAAATTGCTTGGCTGAAAGCGAATTGGCCAAGTGGCAGGAGTTGCCAGGGCGACGGCTGCAGTTGGCCATTTAAATTGATGCAGTCGGCCAGTCTGACAAACCGTATCAATGTGTCAATCAATCGCTAAATACTGGCAGATTGTTGACGCTGCCTTTCGGCCAAAAATGTCCAATGGAAATGGCTTAATTGGCAGGCAAAAACAAACAAATCAAACCGGCCGGGCTCGCCAGCAGAAATGACCAAAGATTATGGCCAAATAGTTTCCGGTACGAAATAAAAGTCTCATTAGAGACGATTTCACGACCAAGTGACTTATGCGCTTCGAAAATGCAAAGCCCGCGCCACCGTCGGCCCGGCCAACAAATGTGGGCCAAAATGGTCGCTGCTGCCGCCCGTCAGTTAGCCAGGCTAACTAGCCAAACGTAGTTGGTGGTGTGCCCAAGGCGGCTTTCTTCTGGCCACTGTTTGTTGCGCAGTTTACTCTTTTTTTTTTACGAAATTCAAACTGCAAATTGTGGCTAAAAAGAAAATACCAAAAAAGCGCCGGCGACGGCACATAAACTTGGCCATAAAGTCAGCAGACAGCGGCTCTTTAATTACGGGCCAGGGTAAGAAACGGGGCTGGAATTTCAGCCAGCCCGCTTCACAAATTAGCCGCGGACAGACGGCCGGACAATCCGATTGTCCGGGAGTTGCAATTGCGCCGCTCGGTTATCCAATGAAGCCTCTTGGAATTTTTGTTATGATTTTTTTTTTATACTCTTTTGCATTAGACAACAGAAGGGAGTTTCTGTTTTGGGGGAGAAGGCGGGTTAAGGAATCAGAACAAATAGGAAGAGCTTATCAAGATCAAAAGTATACAAGAAAATAAACTGATCTGATCGGAAGTTATAATTCTTACAAGATCTCTCTTACGAAAGCTTTAGGTCACTTGGGATAACTTTTCCAAAGCCTAACCAATCTAACAGATCATGGGTTATATATGATTTGGAGTATTTCTTTCGGTTTCCTTAAAGAACCTTTTAATTTGGCATGTTTAAGATCAAAATCTGTGGATAAGATCAGCATACTTTCTAAAATCCCAACACCTCAACAAATCCAAGAGATTCAGGTAAACAACTGATGAAAGGTCAGTTCCTTGGGATTTTAGGATATCCGAGTAGATCATTCCTCGTTCTGAGAACCAGCTAATTCCTGTCGTCCTATAAATACAAATATTAGAGGAACTATTCCATCACCAGGTTAGCTCTCCTAAGACCTTTAAAGAGTTTCTTTCATTCCTTGAGGTTTATCCAAATTCTTCATATTAAAATAAGAAATTAATATCCATTTTTTACAGTTCAATTTCTTCGGCAGAACCCGTTCAATATTTTTGAGCCTAAATTCTTAAATGACTTACATAATATTTATGTAAATATTTGCACATCTCCTGTCCCAATTAATGTCCCTTAAGTTAAAGCCTTGAATATAATAATTCCAATCAAGATTTTGGAGTTTTTAAGTACATCAAGTTGGGATTTATTTCTCTTCAACTTTGAGAACCAAATAATTGTCTTTTAAGGAATCTAAAACGGAGTTCTATTGGATGAAATATAATATTATCCCTGATGAGTATTGAATAAAGGATAGATATAGTATCGAGGGATACATCTCTTGAGATAGTGTATTAAATGAGTATTGAACAGTATTGAATGAGTATTGACTATAGAAATAGGGATAGAGTTCTTCAGATAGAGTAATAAAAGAGTACTGAATAGAGTATAGATATGGTATTGAGATATATCTGCTCTTGAGATAGAGTATTGAATCGTCGGTTAGGCTCTTCTTAGGCTACTTTGCTTTTTGAATTTGATGAAATTTATTTCATTCAAGTGCCGGGAAGATATGTCCATGAATAAAACATACGACGACCTGGCGGGGTGAATTAAGTTTAACCCATTTCCCATTTTATCTGGCGAGGATCCCGAGCACTTGTGGGTCTGTCGGTGCGTCTGTCGGGCTATAAATAAAACTCACACTTGTCTGCGGATAAACGAGAAAGCGAAAAAAAAAACGAAAATCTCAAGGAAATTCTGCGCTTTGGGTTGGGAAATTTATGTGGGAGATGTCAGTTCGCCAAAGTGACTGACTCGCTGGCGCAAAAAATCCAACATCATCGTTCGGGGTGCATCATGTAACCTGGAGGCACAACCCCCCACCCCCCGTCACACATCTTGCCCCACCCAATGAATAATGTCGTTGACGATTGACGACTCTGACAGCCAGCAAATGTGGCAAGAGGAGGCTGTTAGGGAAAGGAGGGGGAAGATGCGTTGGAATGTTTCGCGTTTTAGCGCTGCCCCCCACCCCCCAGCGATGATGATTCGGTGGATGTGCAAATCTAAGTGACTTGAGTGTTTTTCTGCATTTTTCACGGGAATTTTTTTCGATTTGTGGGACAATTTTTTTTTTTTAATTTCCCCCAAAAAAGACAGGCGGCTTCCTGTTTTAATATTTCATTAAAAATTTAATGGATCAGTAGGAAAGTTGGTGGATAGAAGACAGAGTTGTTTTTGGGTTGGCTGATGATAATTAAAAAAATAGGAGAACCAAAAATGAAAAGGGAATAAATGTCTTAAAAATGGCGAACAAAAAAAAGGGAAAAAGTACTAAAAATTGGCAAACAAAAATGGAAAGGGGAAGATATCAAAAATTGAAGGATACAAAAAAAAAAGGAAACAAATTTAAACAATTGGAGATAATAAATAAAATGGGTAAGCATGTCTAGAATTTGGGTTTCTTGTTTTTAGAAATTAATAATAAAAGAAAAAGAAAATTAAAAATTCTCAAGAGCCACATGCAAATTTTATCTCAAAGAAACTTTAATTGCTTATGAAAAAAAAATAATAATATAAATAATTATTTTTTAAGTGTTTTTCTAAGCGGAGGCTACGAAATTAAAGAACTAAAATTCACCTTGAAAATTCTCTTAAAACGTTTAAAGATTGAAAGGCAAAAGTACAATAAAGTTTTTCGGAGAGGCTTTCGAAACCTTGAAAAGAACCTAATGAATTAATTCGTTTTAAAAAAATATTAAGGTTGTTTTAAAATCTTATTTATAAACTTTATAACCGATTCCTTTAGTTCTTCTAAATATTCCTCTTTAAATCGTATTTTTGTGAACTTTAAATTTAATTCCTTTAGTTCTTCAGATTATTTCTCTCTCCTATTCAGAACCTTCTTTAAAACCTTTCCGAAAGAATTCCAAATGAATTCTGCAAAAAATATTCCCCCCAAAATAGCAAAAAACACCTGGGAATTTCAGATGTAAACATTTTTTATGGTGCTGAAAATTCCCAGAAACTAGGCAATTTCGCGGGGCAGGTGAAGGGCTTTTTTTTCGGTTGGGTGGAGGAAGTCTTAATTTTCTCAAGCGTTTCAAAGAAGGGGGAGGGGGGGGGGCGTTGTTTGTATGCCAACAATAATTTCCATGTGTTTATTTAAAAGTTCTTTAAGTTTTTTTTCGGATTTGTTTCTTTTGTTTTGAGACTGCCATTAATTAAATTTGACCCTCGGCAAAGGTCAGCGGGAATAATTAAATAATTCGAAAGGCAAAGAGAACGAATGTTAGGGAAATACCGACCCCCCCCCACCCACACCTCTTTTATCATCTGAGATGATTGCGAAATGTCAGGCGGTAGGGGGCGGTGGGTGTGGCTGAGGTCGACTGTTGGCTGGATTACCATTTATTGTTATTATTATTGTTTTTTATGATTGTCACTTGATATTCAATTTCTCGCCTTGTCGTGGTTGCGGTGTTGGCAAGGAGGGGGAGGGGGGTGGCCTCCCGGTTGCACTTCATTGCCGCTGGCGCATAATTTGAATTTTTCTAAGTGGCAGCTGCGATGGCTTTCGCCTCGGCTGGCTGGTTGGTTGTAGGAGTTTTCATGGCCCAGAGTTCATTGCTTTCGGGCTTTTCACTTTCGATTGGAGGAGGAGGCTGCAAACCGCAGCTTGCCATGGTGACAATAACCCCGAAAATTTCCCAAACCCCCACAAAAAAAAAACTAACCAACTTCATTGACCTTTTGCCCCCCCGCCAGTGGTCGAGTTTTCCGGCCAGCTGAACGCTCTTAACGCGGCCAATGTGGGCTAAAAGCATCTCCGGCCTAGCAGGAGGTGGGGGGGTGACATAAATTTCCAGTTTCATGTCCGATAAGGAAAGCGGACTTGGGCACTCACCTGCATAGTTGACGAGGCCGTCGGCGCTGGCCAGCCATCGAGATTCCTTAGCAGCGGCTGCGGCGGCGGCAACGTCACAGGAGCCGGCGGCGAAGGCGGCAGAAGCTGTCGGCGGGCGGGCAGCGCGGGCGGCGGCGGCGACAACGAACCGTTCACAATTAACTGCTTGCCCTCAATCGATTGTTGTTGTTGTTTGGTCAATGTCAGCGCGGAGTTGCCGCTGCTGTTGTTGTTGTTGTTCAGTGAAAGCGAACGCGCAAAAGAACTTTTGAAGAAGCGACACGGAATTTGGAAATCAAATTCGGGCGGCGAAGCGGGCGCGTCTGAGGCGGCGGCAGCGGCGGCGCTGCTGGCGTTGGCTTGCATGACGTTTGGTTTTTATATTTGCAGGAATTAAGTTGAATTTTGCATGTTATGTTTTTCTCTGCACTTTTCCGCTAGTTGTTGTGTCGGTTTTGCTCGTTTGCCTTTGCTTTGAATTTTTACTGCATTTTTTCACGCACAAAAAATTTCGCACTCACACACACACACACACGCACACGCACGCACGCCGGAGTATGCGTTGGTTTTTGACAACTTCGAATTTTGCCGCAACTCTGATTGTCTTTGAATATTTTTTTAGCGCCACAACCACCGCTGAGTGCTGTTAACAACAGAATGATTGACTGAATGAATGAACAAAGTCTCGATCTCGGCGTCGCTCGAATTTTGCTCGCGTCGTTTTTCGAACTTCGAAAAAGAGCGCAGAACCGGCGGCCCGCACAGCTGTTCGATCAGCGCCAGGGTTGCCAGACGACTGCGGTGGGTTTTTATTTTATTGCCGGCAGTTTATTTACATTTATTTATTATTAACCAATAAACTTCCCGTTGCCTGGGATAATAATGGTTAACCGAATTGTTGCCAGGAAACAAATAATTTATCACCCCAAAAAAATAATTTATTTCCCTTTGGGGAAGCTGGTAATCCTGGCGGCAAAAATCAAAACAAATTCAAAACCTATAAAAGGGTCAGGTCAGCTGAATTTGCTCAGTCCACTCGGGCAGCTCGAGCTGCTTAAATATAATAATTTTTATTATTATATTTCATTTGTGTGGGCTTTAAATTATTTTATTTATTTACAAGTAAATTGAATGCTTGGCTTATTCTTGAGACGGCATTCCATTTCCTAATTTCTCATTTGCCAATTGATATTTCCCTCAATTAATTGGATTATTATTATTATTATCGCGATGCCTTTGGTTTAATCTCTTTGTCATTATTTTCGTTCTTGCGTGCCAGTTTAAAATGGACGCCTAGAACCGCCTATAAAATTGATTTTAAATTGAATGCTTGGCTTATTCTTGGTTTCTGGTTTTGGATTCTTGGTTTAATTTAAATATTCGATAATAGGATTATTATCAGTTTGGTTTATTTTTGCTTTTAGGATTGATCGATTATTTAGTTTTAGTTTTAGTTTAGTTTTTGATTTCTGGGCTTGCCTTTTCTCTCAATGAGGGTTTTCCTTATTTAATTTAAATATACGATAATTGGATTATTATTTTTGCCCAGTCCCTTCAAATTGCATTCTTTATTTTCTCCTTTTTATTTACAAGTAAATTGAATGCTTGGTTTATTCTTGAGACGGCATTCCATTTTCTAATTTCCCATTTTACAATTGATTTTTCTCTCAATTATTATTTTTGTTATTAATTTTAAATACGATAATTGGATTATTATTTTGGTCCAGTCCCTTCAAATTGCATTCTTTATTTTCTCCTTTTTATTTACAAGTAAAATGAATGCTTGGCTTATTCTTGAGACGGCATTCCATTTCCTAATTTGCCAATTGGTTTTCTTTCCATTATTTTTTTCGTTTATTAATTTAAATACGATAATTGGATTATTATCAGTTTGGTTGTTTTATAAATCTAGGGTTGTTCGATGCCTTAGTTTAATTCCTGTTGGTTATTGTTTTGGTTCTTGCGCGCCAGTTTCAAATGACCGCCTATAAAATTGCTTTCTCTTAAATTGAATGCTTAAGCTTATTCTTGGTTTCTGGTTTTGGATTCTTGGTTTAATTTAAATATTCGATAATAGGATTATTATTTTTTTTATTTTAGCCTTTAGGATTGATCGATGTCTTAGTTTTACAGGAGTTTGTTTCTGGACATCCTTTCCATGAGGGGTTTCGTTATTTACGATAATTGGATTATTATCAGTTTGGTTATATAAATTTTTCTTTAGCCTACTCTTCGCTTCAAATTATATTCTTTATTTTCTCCTTTTTATTTACAAGTAAATTGAATGCCTGGTTTATTCTTGAGACGGCATTCCATTTCCTAATTTGCCAATTGGTTTTTCTTTCCATTATTTTTTTTCGTTTTTTAATTTAAACACGATAATTGGATTACTATCAGTTTGGTCGTTTTTTTTATTTAAGCCTTTAGAATTGATCGATGGCTTAGTTTTACAACCCTGGACTTGGATTTGGTACTTGGGCGCCAGTTTCAAATGGCCTCAATTAAATGCTTAGCTTATTCTTGGCTTCTGGATTTGTATTTTCTTTCCATTATTTTTTTCGTCATTTTATTTAAATACGATTATTATCAGTTTGGTTTGAAAATAATAATTTTCTTTAGCCTACTCTTAGGCTTGATCGATGACTTCAAAATACAACTCTGATTTTCGATTTGTTACTTGGGCGCCAATTTCAAATGGCCGCCTATAAAATTGCTCTCTTTCTCTCGCACGTTGCTTTTTCGTTCGCTCTCTCTCGCCGGGCAGAGAGGGCGCCGGCGGCCGCTCACATTTCCAATTTACAATTGCGCGCGCCTGCGTCGAGTTTTGTTGTTGCTGCCGGCGATTCGATTTTCGATTTATCACAGATCATTTTTTTGGTTTTATTCGAGAAGCGGGTTTAATTTGTGGCGATCGTGAACCGAACAATCAGTGCCTGTGCGTGCGGGCTTGCGTGTGTGTGTGTGTGTCTCCCCACAGAAATTAATAAAATAAAAAAAAACTGAAATGGCAACAGCCACCCGAAGAAGAAGAAGAATGTCCACCTTGCTCTCGACCGTGGCCTGGGAACGTGAGAAAATCGTCGACTTATCATTCAAAGGTAAGTGGGCGGACATTGGGCCCACCTCCCTCCCCCTTTCAATGAATGGAAATTCTTTTTTTGTTTTTTTTTTCGACTGGAAGGGGAGCACGTGTTGTTATTTCTGCGCTTGTGTTGGTAAACAATTCACACACACACGCATGGGGGCTGCTTCGCGTGCGTGTGTGTGTGGCTAAGCCGGCAAAGCCCCCGGCCGCCAGGCCATGTGACAAATTCGTTTAATTTTTGTTTTTGTTTTTTCCCCAAATTGGCTTTGCTTTTTAACAAAAAAAGTAAACAATTTTAATGCAGGGCGAGTGATTGAGGAATCGGAGAAGAACCGTTACGGGGTGAATAGAAGGGAGCGAGAAAAAGAGAGCGAAGGCTGCGAGTGCGGGCAGCGGGCACAGTGGGATCAATGCGATTCACTTCGGGGGAAATAAAAATAAATTAAATAATAAAAACGAAATAAGCAGAAAAGAAGATTCGGTGGGAAATTTATGCTTACTTTCTATCAGGCTAAAAAATTCTTTATTTTCTATTAAAAATTCCAAAGTTTATTTTGATTAATTCTCCATTTCATTTAATTTATTTCAACCCTTTCGCATTAATAGGACTTCAGATGAGTCTAACCTTCATCTCTATGATGAAATTTGGTGCTTTTGGGTTGGGGGATGACCTCGCTGGGGAGCGTGTGTGAGTTTATTTGATATCAGCGCCTAATCAGAAAAACGATAAACGATGAAGCGATGATATGAAAATCCTACGAAAGCGATTCCCAAGCTCCACGATGATGGACTTGTGTCCAACAATTTCGAAATCAACGACGACGACGACGTCGCCACAATCAAAAGGCACTGTGTCACCCCCAAGGGGGCGGGGTGGGCGCGCCAGGTTGACGTCGCCGGCTTTTCAGCCTTATCTTCATTATAGTCGGCTGTCGGGGCAGCCGGCACCGTTGAAGTTGCCAGGCACCTAAAAATATTCACCCTCCCTGATTAGTGCCAGAAATTTAATTACCTCACGCACACTCAGCCAAACGACCCACTGTGCGAGTGAAGCTCAATTCGTCATGGAAAACCACAATGGAAATTGACGAGCCTTTGATAACAAAATAAAAACCCAGTCACGCCCACTGTACCTAGACTCCCCCGCCCCCTCCCTTTGTCAAATGAAAAAAAGACAAACGAAGATCAACAAACAAAACGGAGCAGGCAAAGCTCAGCAAAAGCTCCGTTAACTGCCGTCGGGCCGAGCGAGTAATCAGATCACATGGTCGGTCGGTTGGTCGGCTTGCCGTTCGGGCGTCTGGCGGTCGCTGTTGCTGCCAACGGTGACGTTCTGCTGGGCCGTTCACTTTTTGCTGATAAGATCAGCGAGCAGTGAGTTTGGTTTTTTTCTCTCTCTCTCGCGCTCTCTCGGCATGGCGGGTGGGTCAAAGAGCAAATTCGCGCTCTCTTGTAAGCCGGGCAAAAGCTCGCGCTGTCTCTTTTTAATCAGCTGGCTTGGCCTTGACTCGTGTCCCCTTTTAGAGGTCAATGAGCGGGGGGCGGGGGGTTATGAATGACAACATTTACCTCTCTAGAGCACTGACTCCCCCCCTGCCCTTCCAGCCGACATTACGTCAATGCGCCCCAGTGAACTGCAGCGTCGACAGATGCCGTAATAAGCAGGCCGTCTCGCTTGCTCCCGCCAGACAGACAACCAGCCGCCGCCGTCGCATGCAAAATGACTGAAGGCAATAAGAAATCCAAAAACAACAATTGCGAAATGTAAATGGAAAAATATGCGGGGGGCGGGGCGGGCAGACAGGCACCTGCAGGCGCCGTGCCGACAAAATTATTATTATGTCATGTGCACACACACACACACCGGTGTATGTGTATGTGTGTGTGCGGGTTTAATTAGTGAGTTTAACTGGCGGCCAAGCTCATTTGGATCCCCCCAAAGAGAGCGGCGAATAAAGAGAACGAGAGTGGCAAAAAAAAGACGGTAAATTCAATGTTCGAATTTCGAAGTTGTGGGCCATCAGGCGGGGGAGGGAGGGGAGCACTGACAAATGACAAGCAATCAATTTGCAACAATGACGGCCCGACGGGCCCGTCTACCCGGCAGTGCGAGCGAGACAGAGCAGCACATTTGTTACTGTAATTGTTGCTGCTGCGGCTTTTGTTGTTCTTATTGGCGGCCATCAACGTTAAGATGGCCACATAAAATGTGCGTTAAGTGGAGTAAATCGATGCCCCGGCAAATTGCCTCGAATTGATTGCCCCCCCCCCCCGACGTGCCCGTGGTCTGTCCGGATTGAAGGGCGGGGGGTGGGGGTGTTGGTGTTGGTTGGCCAACTTCGCATCGATTAAATCGAATCTTCTTCAAATTGCAATTAGCACGTTTAAGTTTCAAAACCCACAATGGCGATGTGAAATTGAAGCCTCGGCATTGAAAGTTCAGCTTAAAGTTGCCAGTGCGCCGCACAGTGGGGCGAGGGTGGTTATTTATAGGTTACTTAGCAGATTTTTCGATTTTGTTCTAAATCGTCTGTCCGTGGTTTAAGTATATATTCATCGAAAGACTTTAAAATTGAATTCCTAAAAAACGAAAAAGGCTCCCACTTTCAATCTCAATAGACAAAAATCCTTTTTTTTTATTAAATCAAAATTAATTTTTATGTCGAAGAACTCTTCACCCTTTAGAATTCTTGAATATACCTTGAAAGCCTTTTTTCTAAGCGAAACAAAAGGAATTTCTTTAAACATTAAGATGATTAAGTGGCGGTCAAAAAAATAGTACGATGAATTTAATTTCAAAAAACAAAGTAAAGAGCGAGTTTTCTCACTTGTTTCATTCTTTTTTTCCGACACTATTTTAAGTCACAAAATAGCTCTTTAAATGCACCACCACTTTTACTACAGTAGCCACTAGCGCTTCTCCAATTTGTATTTAAAAATAAAAAAAAATTATCAAAATATAATCCTCAATTTTAAAATACATTTTATCTAACTTCTGAGTTCTCAAACTTCTTCCTTCTTTTTAAAAACCTTCGACCCACTGAAGTTGCCCTTAATCCGTCTTAAATTTTTGCCCTCAATTTGCCTGAACTGCACTCGGTGCATTTTCACTTTCAATTTAGTTTCAATTCCTCTCGCTTTCGTCCCACGGTTGGGCCGATGATGCCAACGCTTCGGTGCGCCAGCAAAAGTTTAATTGAAAATCCAACTTTAATAACCACGCGGAGCGGACGCCGGATGGCTGGGGGAACCCCGACCCGTTCTATGGTTGGCTGGGTATTTTGAATTGTTTTGAGCACTTGTACTTTCGTCCGAGGGGCAGAAATCGATAGTGTTGGTGGTTGTGGTTGTTGTTGTTCGGCCTGTCAGCAGATGGAGGACGCCGAGGGCACCGTCCAGTCAATGATGAAAAATACGCCACTTGAGATTTCAGGCAACCCAAAAAAATCTTGATGGACCGATCGTCCTCCCCCCTGCAGTGAAAGGTGAGAAGCGTCTGCGAGGGGAAGGGGTGGGGGTGACACTTCTGGGTACTCAGAAACTCAGATACATTTCAATTTCGATTTTTAGTAATTCCACCAACTCGATTTTCCAAGTTGCTTTGATGTGAAGAGTCGATGCTGCCACTAATTTCCCAGCGACTTACAAGCCATCAATCATATTGAAAATCCCCTGGGCAGCCAGCAGAGCCTGCCACGCCCCCCGCCCCTCCACACTCGACGAGTTACACATCATTTGCCACGGTAATTGACAGTCGCCGGCGACAAGGGAGACGGTTGACTGGTAAATTGAAAATCCGAATATCTTAGGAATTTCGAGACAAAGTAAAAGAATATATATTTCTTTTTTTTCAAATTACAATATGGCTGGGGGAAAATAATTGTATGTTTTTATTTGATTTGTTTTTGGACGTTGGAATTTCAATATTTCGGTTTCTATTTTTCCTCGTGTGTGTGGCTCCCGTCGAGGCCAAAACTATGAATATAAAAATAATTTACGGGTCCCCGGCATTCGTCATACGCAAAATTTTAATTGAATTTACAGTTCACACCCGCACACCCCCCACACACACACAACTAGAAGTCCGGCTATCTAAGTTTTTGGTGGGGGAGGGGGTGAAATTTCTGATAAACCGAATGAAAATGAAATTGCCCGAAAAAAACTAATTGAATTAACAGTGGGGCCATAAAAAATCATAAAGAAAATACCGCTCATCGGTTGACCACTAAAATCGAAGGTGAAAATAAAAGCTTAATCAATTTTGCCCATTCCCATTCCCAAAAACAAAAACCCAAGAACACCACCAACGAGCACCGGCCGGCCAACCAGGCCCACTCAATGGGACGCCTTGACGCGTGTGTAGGGGTGTGCGTGTGTGGGTGTGCGTGTTCGACCCAGTGACGCACTTCCTGGTCCCCCTGCCGTCCCTGTTTTCGCCACTGGCAGACAGTGAAGTTTATAAATGATCCTCTCCCCTCCGTCCTACTGGGGTCACGTGCTTCTGGCCGGGCCAACACTTTGAGTTGTGTTTCCTCTTTTAGTTTACATTGTAATTTTTATGCCCATTTTTGTTGTTGTTTCCTGGGCCCTGGGAATCCTGGAGCGTCGTTGAAAATAAAATGGATTTTTTCCCAGCGATAAAATCAAATGAAAGTCGGCATTTCTTCTTCTGCTTGACAAGGAGCTGCCCTCACGCAGGGCAGGAATGTTGGCAATTTCAGTGGGAGAAAAGCGGCGCCTTTGAGGAACCTTGAAAATCAATAAAGGAATTAAAGCAGCGACAGCAATTTGGGTTCCTTGAGGGCAGAGTAGGTTAAAGTTTTGGTCGGGCAGGACAAGGATTACATTTCTGTTGATTTAATTGGAGCATTTGTTCGATGTCTTTAAAGCGCTAAATTAAATAAGTTCTTAGATATTTTTAGGGTGCGGAAATTTATCAAATACTTGGTTAAAATTATATCCCCAAAACGTGAGCTCTAAATAATTTTTTATAGGCAATAAATTAAAACTAAAAAAAACTGCCAAATAAAAAAAATTATCTGGAGACCATAAAAATCAAATATGATTTATGAGAAGAGGATAAAAAGAGGTTAAATTCTAAACTTTTAGTGCTGAAAGAAATAAAAATTAAAAATATAATAAAATAATAATAATTAGCAGAAATGGGAATGTTTGACTTATAAAAAATCATAGATTTCAAGGTTCTTAAAGTCAGCTAAATGAGAAAATTCCAATAGATAACAAGAGTTTTTTTATTTAAAAAAAAAAAACCCCGTACCGTCAATAGAAAACCACAGACTATTTCTCCCTGGACCAGAGAAAAGTGGCCCCGGCAGAGACTCAGAGATTTTATTATTCCAATTAAATTCTAAAGACAAGAAAGCAGACAACGATTTTTTCTAAATAAATCCCCAAAAATATAGGAATTAGAGAACAAACATTTTCACAATTTAGTTTTATGTTTTTAAATCAGCTAAAATAGAAGAAATATACTATATATTTTTGACTTAAAGAGGGTAACAAAATTTCTATAAACAGCAAGGAATGCAGCTCCTAAAAATCAAGTTATAGCCTCCGATATTTTTATCCCATACAGCCAGGAATTAAGGTCTAAAAATATCTAGGTATATCCTCCGATATTTCTGTCTTATTCAGCAAGAAATTGAGGTCTTAAAAATGAAGTTATAGCTTCCAATATTAATCGCATAGAGCAATGAATGGAGACCGTTAAAATCAAGTTGTAGATTTCGATATTTGTATCCTATACAGCAAGGAATCCAGCTCTTAAAAAATCAATTTATAGTCTCCGAAATTTATATCCTATACTTCTAAATAAATTACCCAAACCCTGTTGATCCATAGATCTTAAAAAAAAACTGCCTTCTCATTACCTTTGACCGGGGGCCGCCCTGGCCTCCTCGCTTTCATTGGATCCTCTGGACGAGTGGAAAAATTTGAAATGCCCTTCCCAAGTCCATCGCCATGCGTTGCCCCGTGACGATCCAATCCTCTCGATTTGTATTTTTTCTTTCTTTGGTGCTAAAAAATGAAAATGATTCTCGTAGTTTGGTGCTATGAATTCATTTGCGGCTCGCTAATGAATTGCAGCAACACATAAACTACAAATAGCCAACCCCCCGAGCAGCCCAACTAACCGGCCCCGACCGGCGGGCAGGGTATTTATTTTCGCTCTTTGTTCGTTGAGGTTTCGGTAATCGAGTCACTGGGCCGTGCCAACTGATTGTGATCCAATTCAAATCACTACCCGAAAGACCCTTAAGGAATCTAGACACTCTAATAGACCGCATAGAACCCATTTACTAATTCCGTCATTCATTTGTACGTTAATTTGTACAAGTCGCATCCGTCGTTGTTGTTGTCGCAGTCGTGTTGTTGTTTTTACATATAAATGTGCGAGATTTGAAATAGAGCAGAATGTAGTTCAGTTCGGTTTCGGATCGGTGTGTGTATAAAGCTGATAAAGAGCCGCAGCTTCTCCGCGACTCACGCACGGTTGTTTGTTTCAGATGCGAGGGGGAAGGGGAAGTGTTAATTTGATATTCCAGCGAGAGAGAGAGGGAGGGAATCTTTAAAACAACCCTCGATCTGACGAAACGAAAAGAACGCATGTTTTTTTGAATTTCACCTCGCGTGATTTCTCAAGGCGATTTCGGTTCGGGGATCTCTGATAAGCCTGACACTTCCCTCCAAAATATAAAACGCATGGTTTACCGACTGCATTGACGTAGATACTCTTTTTGGGCAGACAGAGTAGCGTGAGTTTGGCTGGGATGTGGCTGGGGAACTTGGTGAAGGATCGGTAAAGTTTTAGTCTTAAAGGTTTCAGGGTTCCATTGGAAAAAGAGACATGCTTAATGAAATAATTATAAAGTCTTGAATATCAGGAGATTTCTTGAAGAGTAGATAAAGATAAACTCTTTCTTATACCATCAGAAAATGGGGATCTCAATTCCTAACAGGTTTCTTTATAGAATCTATTGCTTGTACCCAAAAGTAAACGCTTAAATTGATATTATATAGTCTGAAGTCTCAGGAGATTTCTTACAACCTAGAATCCTCGTATATAGTCTTTAATCTCTGGGAATTTCTCGAGAAAGAAGATTATTCATAAACGATTCTTTTAATTAAACTTCTTCCTTATACTACCAAAAATTGGGAATCTCAATTCCTAACAGGTTTCTTCATAGAATCTATCAGTCTCCTCTTCCCCATACCATCAGAAAATGGGAATCTAAGTTCCCAACAGGTTTCTTTATAGAATCTATTACTTGTACTCAGTCCAATATATTTCTTTTAATTTTCGTCTCTTTCCGACCCTTCCAAGTCTTTGAATATCTTTAATGGTTATAAATTTTTTGCTTTCCAGACATGAGATCTTCTATAAGTGATTTAATTTGATTTTTTGTACCCTCTTTGAAATCTCTTCCATCTTCTTTGCCCCCTCAAAGAGAGCATTTGATCTTCGTTATCTGTCTTTGCCCATTTCTTCTGGAGGAACCTTGCGCGTTGGTTTATTTGACAGGGCGGTGGTCGTCTATTTGCTCAGCGATATGCATGCGTTTCGGGGGACTGATAAGGAACCCGGCCAACCTGAAAATATTTGCCAGGCCGTCGAGCAGACAGTTTCCGTGCTATGGCCACGAATTCTTTTGAGAAATCCAAATCCATTTTCTTGTCGTCGACAGTTTAAATGCCAAAGTAAATACAACGCGAATGCCTGGGCAACTGAAAGACCGAGAACCCCAGCAATTGTGTGGGTGACTTCGGGAAATGGTATTTATACGCTTTTGCCCAATTCCTTGACAACTGACGGGCCAACACACCAAAACGACAAACCGACAATGTTTCTAAAATATTCTTTTCTTTCTCTGACGAAAAAAAAAAACGATCCCCCGAGTTTCCCTTTTGGCCTTTCCATAACCCAGAAAGCGCCGGTGACGAGAGCCTCGGACGATGCGTCGGGGCTCATTTATAATTTATTGCGCTTGAACACGTTTATTTCAGAGATCGTTTCCGTCGTCTCTATAGCACCGAGTTCCCTACAAATCGGGGGAGGGGGTGGGGGCGACCTCTGTCGCTTCCAATCCTGTTGCTGCCGCGGCGGCTGCCGCTGCTTCCTCGTCGCTTTCATTGAGAAATGTCACTCGATGACAGGCGACAGATTTTCAAAATTTCTTTTCTTAGCTTTGCATATTTTCGGTCTCTCTCTCACTCTCTCTCTCCTGCTCGGGAATGACTCATGGACCGTGTGTATAAGTTTTCTCTACAAATAGTCGAGAAGAATTGGATGTTGTTTGTGTTTTGGTTTTGTTTCTGCCGAAGGTTCTTTGTAGGGTTAATAACCAGAGCAACCTTGGGGGGTTAATAGAATCAACGATTCTTATCGAATAACCAATCATTTATCGTATTGCTTGAAATTCGGAAAGGAAATGCCGAGAAAGTTAGGGAAAAGTGATAAGACTGGCGAGTTTTAGATAAAGTTTTATGGGGATTATAGAGGGGGTTTTGGGGAGCCTAGAAATTAATGAATGGTTGGGAGTTAACCAGATTAAAGACATGAGAATCTATAAGGAGGTTTTCAATTGAGTAGAATTATGGGAAGCGAAAGAATAAGGATCTTAAAGGCAAGGTAAGGGAGTCCAGAGAAGACGCAATTTTAGGGGTCTGCGAGGTTGGGAGTTCCCAAGAAAAAAGACATAGGAATTCTTGATCTTGAATTAGGAGGATTCCCAAAAAGAGTAATAAAAGTCTAAGGATCTTAAAAGGTAAGGTAAGCGAGTCCCAGAGAAGACACAATCTTAGGGGTTTGCGAGGTTGGGAGTTTCTAAGAAAAAAGACATAGGGATTTGTGATCTTTGAGGAGACTTCGAAAGAAGAATATAGAATAGAATTTTGATATGAAAGGTTTACTAAGGGAGTCCTAGAAATAATGAGAAATCTATTTAGAGAAATAACAATCTTAGAGGTCTAAAGACATTAACCTGAGATAATCCAGAAATCTCTTGAGATCTTGAAAAAAAAGAATCCATAACGATCGATTGAAGATTTGGGATGTCCTAATATTAAATATTAACAATCTTAGAGGTCTAAAGACATTAACCTGAGATAATCCAGATATCTCTTAAGATCTTGAATAAAAAGAGCCAAAGATCGATTGAAGACTTGGGATTATTTCATACTATTTCTATACCACTTCAAAGAGCTTTATATTCAATTTTCCCTCACCAGACTGTAAAGAACTTCAAGATCTTGGAAATCCAGTTAAAGGCAGTTCTAGGAAATTGCTTGGGGAGAACTCGGAATCTCGGGATTTTCTAAACGACTATGAGCTTTTTCCACTGCTTAATTTTAGCACAACTTGGCGTTTATTTACATCAGCCCCTCCCCCCACCCCCTGCCCCCCCCAGTAGAACATGCGCCGACACCCACGACTAATAGATCACCTAATGGGTGTTTTGTGGCCCCCCACCCCTTCTTTGCTTTGGGCCAAAATTCAGAGACAGCCACGCCCGAAAACGAAAGGGCGTTGGATTTGCACGCGCTACGTGAATTGGCATAAAATACAAAAAATAATTACAAAATGTGAATTATACAAAAATGTATCTCATAGATGTGTAGAATTGTATCTGCCTGGCTGCTGTTGTGTAGAACAAAATTACACCGAAAATGCAAAAAAAAATTCCACACATTAAAAGTTTTCAAACGGACAGACTCACGTGAGCGCTGCCACAGCGACGCCGGCAGAGACGCCGCCAGGCAACAACAATTCAAATATTAGAAATAATAAAAAAAAACATTGAAACGAACGGGCCAACTCGACCGACCGGCCGACACACACACACACACGGGGAAGATAGCCGGCGGCTACAATTGCCAGAGATGCAAACGTCAGCGCCGCCATTGACGTAATAGCGAAATAGTCAGTCGCACACACACACACACACACACACCGAGAAGGAAAAAAAAACAAATAAATAAGCGAGAGTATAAAGATCAAGCCGGCTGAACGAGAGAGCGAGAGAGAGAGAGAGAGCGCAACATAAAATTAGAAATATCAAATTGAACTTTGAGCGCAATGGAAAATGCCAAAAGCTGGCCATGTGTGTGTGTGTGTAGGTGTGTTCAGTGTGTGTG